>JAUZST010005941.1:0-15198 GCA_034779995.1 Parotocinclus haroldoi
TAGACATAGTGAGGAGAACAATCACAAAGACACACACACACACACACACACACACACACACACACACACACACACACACACACACACATCATCTTCACTGATAACACTGTGAGTCATCATTTTGAATCTAACTTAATAGCTACCAAGGTCTAAAGACAGAAAGGTTTTGAGGAAATATAATAAAGAGAGAAAATTGTTCAATTCTAGATTCAATGTCAAAGCATGACACTATAATATAATGGGTAGGAAAAGCTGTCTTGTAGGTCAGGATGTTAAGGCCATATACAGCTGCACTTATCAATGCTGCCAATTTACATTTACATTTATGTCATTTAGCAGACGCTCTTATCCAGAGCGACTTACTATTAATACAGTCTTACAATCCAAGAAATTATGGATTAGAGGTTTTGTTCAGGGACCCAACTGTGGCAGAGCTAGGATCTGAATCTTGGACTTTCAATCTTGGTCCATAGTCCAGTACCTTAATCACTAGGTCACCACAGTCCCACAAGCAGAGGTGGGAGTTTAAGAGCAGAAGTCCATAATTTACTCGAAAGCTCGCTACGTTAATGGTTGTTTGTTAACTAACACTAAAGACTGTAAAAACAAAAAAAAGCTGCTGTGTTTAGAGGCGTGTTGTGTATAATTAATCATGACTCTGCGGCTGACGTTCCAGTGCGTGTCTCTAGCAAGCTGGAAATGATGTTTGTGAGTGTATGTAACTGTCCTATTTTAAGTATTACTCCATTGTTGATCTCTTATATTGATATTACAGTAACATAATAAATACAGTAAATCTACAGTGTCTATAATTAGAAAAAAAATGAAAAAAATGAAGGAATATTTAATTATATATTTGATTTCATTTTAAACGAAATAATCGTGTGCGCAGTATATATATATGCGTGTGTGTGTGTGTAAATTAAATGTATAAAAATCAATAGACAAAAAGATTGAAATACAAATTTGCAGACAGACAGCTCAAAAACCATCAAATTTGCAGATGTCCGATGTCACACATTCCTACCTCTAAGAACCAGGAAGGTTCAGTACTTACAATAAAGGCAATCGCAGACGTGTAGACTGAGTGCCAGTTGGATAAGGCTGATAGGTTCCTCAGGAAGTTGGTTACAGGTCTGGCACCACGTTCTGTGGTGGTCAAACACACACTTTACAGATCCACACTATTTTATAAAAAAATGATAACTCAATAATAATATTAAGAAAAATACTGTACTTACTCAGTCGCCGCATATTTTCTGTTAATCTGTAAGAGACAAACATCTTTGTGATTTAACCTTTTTACTGATCCACATGTGAACACTGGCAGCTTTCCAGGCCATGCCAAGAGTCATGCTAATTATGGAAAGACTGTCACACTACAATTTACGCAGTGTGATTCCCACTGTGATACGACAGCATGACAGTTTGATGCTGATTTACAACTCCTGAACGTAGAATCATGCCAATCTCGTGACACACAGTATTTAATTCTGTGAAAGCTGTTCTGCTTGCTCCAGTTCTATCCTTCACAACTGCACTCCAGGAGCCCAGTTTGAGGACACCATGGCATGGCGGATGCTTATCCAATCTTACACATATGTAAGTGACTCAAATCTGATTTGAAAAGATCAGACAAGTCCACACAGCCCTGAAAAAAAAACGATCTGAGCCACACTACAGGCAGAAAATCGGAACTGAGTCACCTCAGCCTGGTAATGTGAACGTAGCTGTAATAATTTTTTTCCCAATAATACACTTTTTTTTGGAGAAATATTTTGCATGGACAAACATGACAACCTATAGTTACACAAGAAACACATTTATGTTTATTTAAACATTATCCATTCAGTCAAAGTGCGGCATACTGGCACAGTTGCTAGCAGGGTCACTATGTAGTTCCAAAAATCCCCAGTTCAATCAGTGGGTCTCTGGGTACTCCAGTCTCCTCCCACATACAAAAGTCATGTGTAGGTTGATCGCTATAAATAGGCCTTGTACACTTTTATGGGTTTTCCTAGATGTAGTATTTCAGTAGGTGTGTCAGAACTTTTGACTTGTGCCGTTTTACGTCTAGCCATCCAAAGAAGGTCAGGTCTCTTTTGAGTCTTGGTCCACATGAGTCTGGGAGTTATTTCTTGCCACTGTCCCTCTTCACTTGCACTTTGGGATTCTGGATTGGGATGTCCATCAGAAGCTGCTTTGATATTAGGTTCTACTGTAGCATATTTCCACCATGGAGGAAAAAAAGTTCTGATTTCAAGACTAAATACCTTCTACTGTACTGAAAATGGGGCTTAACCACTTCAGCAGGGGGTATCAATGATTTCCCAAAGGAAGTGTTATTCCATCACAACTTCTGAAGACACAATTTTCCAGAGCGGATCAGTCCGTTTAGTCCATCCTACCTTTTAGCGCTGAGTGGTTCTTCCGGTTCCACAGTGTTTTCCTCTGGTTGGAAGCGAAAGTCCTCGATGTAAATGCCAAACCGATCATAGAACCACTTCTGCACCCGGGAGCACAGAGTCTCCTTTTGCTGCTTCTCTGGAGAGAAAGAGAAAGACATGAAGAGACATATAGTCAATGAATCAACTGCCTAATTCAGAGCTCAAATTCGAGCCCTATTAACCTAATTTACTCAGATAGTGTGTCTGTGTGTACCTTGTCTTGCTATGCTGGTGAGGACCAAATGCCCTATGATGATAGGGCCGTTTTTTAACGTCTTTTAAAAATGTATTAGAAAAAAGGCAAATATACGGAGGTTAAGGGTAGGATTAGGTGTGGGTGTAGTATTAATTAGCTGCAGTAATCCTTCAATGTCATTTATGCCAATGTTTATGTCAAGTCCTCACAAGGATAGAAAGATACTTGTGTGTGTGTGTGTGTGTGTGTATGTGTGTGTACCTTGTCTTCCAATAATTTTGGGGAGCCACATATATATTCACAATGATAGGAAAACCAAAGACAAACCAAACCGAAAACAAAAGAGCTGTTTAAAGTTACTTAAATTAGGGGTAGCATTAATTACCTATATTAATGATTATGTCAATGGAAAGTCCTCACAAGGACAGTGAGACAAACGTTTGTGTTTGTGTGTGTGTGTGTGTGTGTTTAAAACTAGCTCTCCTACTCATTTTCTTTTCTCCCCAAACACAAAAGGGCTCCTCTGGCCTAGATAGACTCATCTACAAATTTAGACTGTTGCCTGAAATAACAGGCTCTGATTCTGCCTGAAGCTGAGAGCAAACAGACACAAGGGTTTAGAAACCTTTTAGAGTCTCTTTTTACTCAATTCAAACAACACTGCTGATGTTCAACAGATCGATGGTAACTACATAGACACAAACACAGATAAAATATACTAATGAGGGGAGGGGATTGAAAGAGCCTAGACGTTACAGCAGAAATTCAGATAACAAGGCTTGACTTTTTCTGCTTTGTCAAACTAGTTCCTAAAAAAAACCATTCATGCGATGTACCACGATGCTTGAGCTTTAAACACTGGTACTATAATTACCTGTACTACCACTGGAGGGAGACTGCTGTTTACGAGACAGTTGGGGAGGAGAGTCTTCTAACCTGGTGTGGACATAAGCAACAGAAAATGAGACGGTCTCAATCTACAACACGACATATTTCAGCATCAATTTTAAAACATAAATGAACAAGCAAGAAATATGTCGCGCATTTCTTTGGACTGTGGGAGGAAACCAGAGTACCCAGAGTAAGCCCACGCAAGCACAGGGAGGACATGCAGACTGCATACAGAAAGGACCCAGGTCGCTCCACCCTGGAATTGAACCCGGGACCTTCTTGCTGTGAGGCGCCAGTGCTACCCACCGAGCCACCGTGCTGCCCCACATGTAGTAGGTAAGCAAAAACCCAAATGTTTGCCTACAACATACAGTACTGTGCAAAAGTCTCAGGTCACCATTAGATTTGTGTGTAACAGATTTTTTCTAAATCTCTTATTATTATTGAAATAGAACCACAAAAATACAGCTAATTAACAAATGACAACAACCACAACTAAAACAAAAACTGATAACTGTTATTCAGGGGGAGTATTTACACTTGAGCAATGGCAGCCTCTGGCAGCTTCACTGGGATCCAAAGCGGATAATTCTACAGTCTGAAGAAGCTCGGTTTCTTAATAGCAGCCTTCAGAAGGGCTGAAAAGGCTTAAATATACTGAAGCTCACAAAGACTGGGATGAAGATCAGTAGAAAATTACAAATCCAAGTTCGAAATGTTTGTGTCCAGTCATCAACAAAATGTTATATAAGGTTATTACATCATCTAAAACATCACTTCTAATGGCGGCCTAAGACTTTTGCACAGTATTGCACTTACAGCAGTTGTATATATAGCACATTTACATTACTGGCAAAAATGTTCTGCTTGTCCGTACATCATGTCCACAGAGTCACATTACTTTTTAATGGATTTGGAACATCCAGTGTGAATAAGCTTTAATTAGCAGTCATTCGGCAGTAATTAGAGTATTGGTGAACTTGACTCTACACTACATGCCTGAATATGCTATTAACCCTTTAAGCCCTGCTGTTGCCATGCTGATTTAAATCACCTTGTTTAGCTGTGCCTTATTCACTAGGAGTGTTAACTGAATTATAATACATAAACAATTAAAATAACTTCAGGACTCAGAGGTTTAAACGAATAAACTGCCAAAAAGTAAACACACAACTATTATCAATATAACAGGTACTGCCTTTTTATTTCTGTATTAAACCTGCTGATTCTGTTCGGGGTCTTGGATTCCATGCATGCACTGCCATATTACAAATAGCCGACCTAATTACCGTTTAAACATGATCTTACTAAGGTTCCGTGTGTCAGGGTTCTCCAAAAAGCTTAAAGCTTAGCCCTTTTACTCCCGTTTGCTCATTCCACTGGACTTGAATGTGTCTGTTCTTTGGCCCTAGGGATAGGCTTTAAACACCCCCTACACCGACTGCAAATGTGTTACTGTGCAAAAGTCTCAGGCCACTATTAGATTTTGTTTAATGACCATTTCGAATTATATTCTGCATTTTTTATGATAGTACAACCAGGGCATTTTGTATGCAATATTAAAAACTAAAATAATTCGAAAAAGGAGCTTCTATAGGGTACAGTAGCAAGTATTTAGTATGACCTGAGCAGCAGCAACACTTGGCAGCTTCATCAGAAAGCCATGTTGACCCTTCTACAGTTCAAAGAAGCTTGATCAGGAGTGGTATATTTTTGTAAGGGTGGCCAAGTAATCAAATGTCACGCTAGTGTTGTTAGTGGGTTTTCCTTGGAAACATAATTTTATGTTTATTTACAATATTTGTTAACTTTTATATAATAATAACTTATTATAATATAGTAATAACTTTGATAACCTGCAACATTAGAGTTCAATCTAAACAACACCAAGGAAATGTATTGCAATTTTCTGAAAGCGCACGCCCACGTGCCAAGCTATTCATACCCGTGTACATACGGGGCAGATGCTCACCTGGACTTCAGCACTTCGTTCATCTTGTGCTCCAGGTCCAGCCTCCTGCAGCGTTCCCTCTCCAGCTCCTGCTTCAGCGTCTCCACACTGGTCTCCTCTCTCAGCTTCCTCAGTTCCTCCTCTGCATATTTAACACATTGTATAGTAATTAATACGTGTCCTTATAAAGGCCCGCAAGCTAGGTAATACAATGCAAATATAAAACCAATGGCAATTATATGGCAAGCACAAACGTGCTTTCAGTATTCGTTTCCGTAAGAATGGCTCAGAAACTGCTCTGCCAATCTCAATCAACTTTTCTTACAAGTTAAAGCTACCTATGACACATGCAATGGGCACAGGTTGGCAATTTCCTCAGCCCTCCTGGACGAAAATACATTTTTTCCAGTCCCATGCTCTGCTGAATAAAATTTTTATTCATGCCTAATCTGGTGCGGTCGTGGATTTGTGTGTGCTCCTGTTAATTTCCAATCAGGTAGTAAAAAAAGCTGTAGATCCCCACCATGGTTGAGCTGCAACACCAAATTCAGAAAATGAATGATCAACATGCATGGTCATTGAGAAACATGAAAATGGGTGTGACCAAATCAGATGTCCGACTGAGAAAGCAAAGATCCAGCTGAACGTTTACACAAGCTTATATATTTTAAGATCTTTTTACATAAGGATGTACAGTTGTAAAGAGCAGATGAGGTGACTAGGATCGAATGCTATAGGACGGGCCCTGCCTTTTATCCCTTCGTCACCCCATCCCGCGTAACGCTCAATAGCGCCCGATGCACTGCACCTCACTGTCTGTACAAGCTGTCATCAATATTTTAGCACGAAAGCGAGCAGGGCGAAATTGAACCAGAATGAAAGCGTGCAATCCGCATCCAGTGCACCCCATGGAGAGGGTCATTAGCGAACGTGTGAGAGGGGAATTATGGACCGTAGGGGGTCTGGTATAGCAGCAGCATTCATTGCCTCAGCTCCATACTCCATTCAGAAAGGGCTCCTACATCAGATTCTACAGTCTGCGTTATATTCAGCATGTGCAGGCGTCCATGAAATTGCTCGCTCCATGAAGCCGGCTCAAGTTCAAAGTTTTCATCAGGGACCATGACAAATTACGCAATCAAGCGTGCTACGTTAATGGTGCTAAAACCAAGGGAGGAACGTGGATCCCTGATGTCATCTATATTTGCGGCAGAATAACACGCAGAACAGCATGACCTGTTTATCACAATATCTCTAACAGAGCAATTGAGACCAAACACAAGCACAGACTGGGGAAATAAAACGTGTGCATCATCAGATCTGACCATAAACTGGTCATATGTAAATAGTTTTGCTGTTCATCATGTTTATCTTTGCTTCATCTGTGTAATCGAACTTATTGCGTTCATCACTTGTCCCCAATATGGCCTTTCAAACCTTCTGCGAACCTTCTGTATTAAATTAAATACAGTAGACACACTTAAATATTGCATATTATATAACAAAGCTATATGGGAAACTGCAGTGTTTCCCATACATTCATTTACATTTCACGTCCGGCTGACGTCTCAGGAATTAGAATTATAAACTAGTAGGTATTTTCCCATGTTCTTTTGTTTCAGGTTTTGTTATTAAGATAATTACTGTACTGTACAGTATGGTGCTGTACTAAACGATTTCATATTGTGTTTTAATTATTACTATTGTTTAAAAATGTGATTATGGTAAATGTCACTATACCAAAAAGCTTTGTTTTGTAAAGGTTGTCATGCCGCTGCGTGGAACTCTAGCAACTTCATCCATCACCTCAATCTGTAGTGCCAGGGATACAGTGAGGCCAAAGGCACCCTGACAGTGATGGGACATGGGCAGGATCAGATTGTCCAGCAGTTCTTATGGGACCCTCTGATACTCCTGCTCACTCAACTCAAATGTTGTTGGAGACATTGGACAGTTTGACATTTGTCTTCCCAGTTCTGATAAAAAAAATATCAAATGTTTCCTATTTAATCGCCTCGCATTCATTATTAAATATCCCCCAATTTTTGGAGCAGTGTAGTTTGAGCAACATCAGTCCTCATCAGAAACTGTGTTGGAATACAGAGAGTGTATGAGATTCCAGTCGTAAGATTTGATGCGATTAACCTGTAGTGGCATGGATACAGTGAGGAAATAGACTCAGACATCACTTGTAAAGGTATTTTTTTAGGAAGTGAAGGAGTAACGTCACAAATGCTCTAACAATCCAGTCGAGAGTGACTGATACCTCTGACTGGAGGCATGTTTCTGTTTTTCATACTTTGCAGTTTGGCACCCTAACTCTAACCCAGAACCCAGATGGTACGATGGTACGACTTCATTCACTGAGATCACCTCGAGTCCCACTCCTGTCGTCCTGTAGATTGCCACCAAAACGGCCATCTCTTGGAGGACACATACAGACCCTCAAATACCCTGGTTGGTGCAGCCATCTAATATGCCTATATACTAATATATACATATAATATAATATATAATATATATACTGTACTATATACTAATATACCAACCCACCACCGTGGAGATGTGTCCGAGTCTCAGTAGTGCTTCCAAATTTCCGTCCCACACGGATACATCTTCCTGTGACCAACACAGATTAGGTTAGCTAAGGATCAGCTCCCTGCCACTGCAACAGTGCCCCCCCCCCTCATCGGTTGGTCGATTAATCAAAAGGATTGATCCATTATATAACGTATTGTAAATGCTGTAGACAGAACTAATCTGCTTGATGAGATCCGTATGGCATCACAGAGGAAACACTCCTCAGATCCTCACATCCGCTGCCATCTGAGTCCTGCAGGCTAAATGGCTAACTGAATTATTAATTTGTTTGTTTGTCTCTTTTGTTTGATCCTGCTTTCTATTGCCTGGAAGCCGTGTTCTAAAAGTGAGGTGTGGAAGCAGACGGAGGAAAAAAAAATAACAACATAAAAAAAAAACAGCTTCATCATGCTCGAGCCATGAGGCTTTCATAACACAAGCTGACCTAAACCACATTTACAAAATCAACAGACAGGACTTTTCAAAACATTTGCGTGAGACTATACATATAAAAAGTATCATCTTCATCATCGTAAGCTTTCCATTCACATGAGCAGTAACGTACAAAAACCTTTAGATTTGTTTTTTTAGCAATAGTATAGCAACCGCATATAACTATTATTTTTTTCAGTCTCTTAATTAGAATACAACCAGCAAATACAGGCCATCTGTATGCGGTATCAAAAAAACGGAAGAAAAGAAAACAGAAAACGCTGTAGGCTACAACGGCATGTATTTAAAGTGCAATAGCAGCATCTGGCAGCTTCATCGGGATGCCAAGTTAAAACTTTTAAAGTCCGATATGGTTTGATCAGGAACGATCCTTTTGGGAGGGTAGCAGCCAAGTCACTTATCAGAAACATCACACTAAATACTGTGTATTTGCCTGTTTATTTGTATCTCGAAGAAACAGAAATAATTATAGATAGTCATTATACCTTTGCTAAAACAGCAAATCTGAAGGTAGCCTGATATGTATGTACGTTGAATAAGCACAGTGTTTGTACCAACACAGTAAATGCTGATGGACAACTTCAGGCTACGTTTCTTTAGCTATTATGAAAAATAGATGAGGTTCATGTGCTGGAAAAAAAGCAGAGTACAATAAACTAGGATTCAATAGCCCTCAACAGCACTTTATCTTCCAATGGCTCTATTATAACCAGCCAACCCAAACACAAACAGGCACAAATTACAATAAGATGAGCACTAGATGTTTTCATGCTTACATTTACCTGAACACATTGTGTGCTTAAGTACATGTGGTTAAAAAGCAGAAAATCAGTCAACATGCAGGAATTAGGAATTACATTATATCACACTTAAGACCTCTTAAATTTATGAGTAGCAATTTATTAAGGTTCTACAGGGCATACACTACATCTATATTTAGGCAAAGGTTTATAGGGATCCAAAAAGTACTACAACAAAACAGGGCTTTTAGCATAAACCTTCTTTACCTTTTCTGGTATTTTGGAACACTACTGTATGCCTGATTACCAATTGGCATTACAGATGTGCAACATTGATAAAAAATAAATATTCATATTCATATTTTGTCGATGATGATGATTAGATGATGCTTTGGTACATGTATATCTTGGGTCCACAGTATTCGAAAGTCGTTTTAATTTGTTCTCTAACAAATGGCTTCAATGGCCACTGCATTTTTCACGATGTTTTGCTTGGACATGTTGCTTTTCTTGTTACAAGGCACTTTTTGTAGAATAATTCTGCTAAGCGTTGCTGAGTGTAGATTTGTGCTGGTAACAATGTGCACATCTGACTCCTGAATTTCGACATAATCATCATATTCAGCAGATTAGTTTGCAGATAGTGAAATAAGTTTCAACATGCACTGCTCACAAAAAATAGGGGATGTTTTTAAATGAATATGAAGCGATTAAAGCATTTGATTATGGCTGAAAAACTGCCATATTAGAAGTGACTCATTGAAGAGAGGGTTGCCTACTTTTAGCGGAGAACAAAGCCCAGAGAGTGAGCTATTGCTAGGTGCACAGCACATGTATAATTAATGCAAACATCATTTCTTATCCATCTTTTAATTAGGCTACAGCGGCAAGACATCAGTACAGAAGATTAATACAGTCCAGAGTTAGCACACACTCACACATGCATACGCTCTCGCACATCTCATTGCCACCTGTTAGACCACATGAAAGATTCAGCAGGTCTTCAAAGCTCACTCTCTCTCCACAATCTCACCAGCCCTGTCCTGTGCAGCCCTTTTTTAATGTTGGACTCGGTCCCATTTTGCCTCCAGGCCACCAACCACCATAAAGTTTCATTTAATGCAATTACACTCATTGACAAAAAAAATTTGGGCAAGAAGGAGTTGTTGACATTATCTGAAACGTCATATTCATGAATGTAATGTTGACAAACGTAATCTAGGAAAACCAAACTTCTCTCAGTAACTACCGGTCTTAAAGCACTCTCTGGTTCTCAAACTGGTTCCTGCACTCACTGAACTGATTCCCTTGCTATAGTGGTATATCTCTGATGCGATGAGAATAAAGTTTCTGTTTTACTCTAAAAAATGCTGAGCATGTGGTCTACAAAGATTTCTACTGTTTAAATTACAAACTCTTGATCCAAATGAGAGTGATCATTTTTGTGTTACGCATTTACATAAACAATAGCTTTAAATGGGAGGTAAAAAGCTCAACCTAAGAAACTTTCATTTCGATCATTGGTTTGTAATCTAAAGAGCAGAAATGAGTTATAACCAGTAGCAATTGAGAGAAGTTTGGCCTTTCTTTTAGGACATTAAACAACGTTAAGCTTTGGTCATGTTAAGCATTTTAAACTCTCCTGGCTAATGAAACATTTGGGAGTCATAAATATACGCTTTTAGTCTTTCTGCTTTCACCCATTTTTATATACCCAACCCTAGGTGTTACCCTTTTTATTTTTTTATTGATTACATACATTCTCTCTCCCATTCTCCTTCCAGTTTTGATGCTCCTTTCCCATTTTTCTCCTTTTTGATGTTCTGTTCCTCCTATCCCACATGCTCCATGTTGCAAATGTAGCCTCACTTCATGAGAAAAGGTTTGTTTATTGTGCAATTCTTTACATTTCATTTCAATATTACTGGCACATTTATATTTACGTTTACATTTATCCAGAGCGACTTACAACTGATACAGTCTTACAATTCAAACAATTGTGGGTTAAGGGTCCCAACAATGGTGGGTTGCTTAAGGACCCCAACTGTGGCAGCTTGGCAGAGGTGGGATTTGATCCAGTCCCACTGTTACACACATGGATAGAAATAGTGCAAACTGGTTAATGTAGGCTTGCAATACGAGTAGTTTACTGTTATACTGGATGTACTTGTAATTTACTAACAATCATAAATAAAGCCTTCGATATATAACTGATTACTTTGCTATTGTGGTGTAATGGGTCGGTTGGTTGTATGGTTATTCATGTCCAAGAGCGATGTGAGCTAACATTATCTGTTTTGTGGATGACTTTCATTTTATGTCCACTATGAAATGTGAACAACTGCATTAGCTTCTCAAATTTTCGAAAAGGTACTGGGGCATTACAGGAAATGTAACGCCTATGGAAAATCCATGTGGTGTATCCTCTGGTTCTGCTCAGCAATTCAGGATAAATGCAATGATTTATGTCTTCTTACTTTTTATGACTAATTGCAGATTTACTGAAGCTCATGCCCTACTAAACTTGGTCTAATGATGTTACGTACTCAAAAAACCTTCTCAAATACTGGGATTTTCAAAATGCTGACGCAACCCTAATTTGTATAAAGTCAAGGGCCCAACACAGAGCCATGAAGCATTCAACTGTGCTCAGAACAGCTCCAATGTCATCTGTGAATAAGATAAATATAAGATCGAGGAAAGGCTGAGCTTTGGAAAATAAGCTCTTAAGAATTTAGCATCCAACTGCTCAAAGTGGCTCAGATATTTATATACAACGTTTAGGAGACATAAGAGCTGTAATTCACAGGAACAGCTGTAAGAGCTGCATGAATTCATACCAGTGTTAGCACTCCAGTGTTAACAGTGTTAACACAGCCTAGCATGATCACAGGATCATGCTGAGGTAGAACAAAGGGCCCATTAACAGTAGAAACCTGCTGGTTTGGAATGCTACAAGCACTTTGTTCATGCACTGTGCACTTCTATTCCCAACATTAAACAGAGACGCAAAGCCATGAGCACCAGAAAGAACAACCATTAACTTTTTTAAATGGGTTATGATCTAGCACAAAGTATCCTTTAGATTTTTGTTGGGGGATTAGTTTCATATATGTAGTGCACTAATACACACATACACACATACACACACATACACACACACACACACACACACACACACACACACACATATTCATGTATTTAGTGGTGTTCCGATCGATCAGTCACCAATCACGATTTCCATGAAAAGGATGCGATTGGCGTATGTCGATCAACGCCTTTCACTAGCGATCACAAAAAAACGATCAGCTGTTACTTTGCAGCCCTCAGAGGCCCTGTGTGCAGTGTTGTGTCCCCGCCCCCTTCCCTTGCTTCGCAGGTGCGGGGAAGCAAATCATAAACAAACATGTCTGCAGTCTGTCGCTTTTACACGGTCTGTGAGAGTGAGGTAAAATTTCTATCCTGCAACAGATGCAATGAAAAATACCTCGTGGGGGAAGCACACTAAAATGCTTTAGCACAGCTAATTTAATATGTCATTAAAGAACAAACAATTGGCGAAGTATAGTGAGTTTCCAAGGCTCAATGCAGAGAATATATATATATATATATATATATATATATATATATACACATATATAAATAAATGTGCAGTGCTAAGCAGTATTATGAAAGACAAAGCACGAGTGAAGCTTCATGTTTCATAAGCATTTTCAGTGTAAACCCGGGTGTGGGATCGAGTCCATCGATGTTGCAGAGTCAGGAAATGATTAAACCATAAACGGTTAAAAACACAAAAAAATTTAATATTAAAATAAGCATCTCAAAGTTGAAATGGTTTAAAAGTAGCGTTGTAAAAAGAAAAAACTATTTGTGATTAAATTAGTTTTGTCTATTTGGCTACTTTAACGTCGCTTTCAGCATCAGTGGTCAATGCAGACTCCACACAGAGAGGACATTATTAACATTATTAAATTAGATTCAGCTTTGTCAGTACAAGTACAAGGCAACGAAATGTAGTTTCGCTTCTAACCAGAAGTGCAATAAGCAGCAGGTGCAAAATGTACAACAGATCAAGTTTATACAGAACATAAGAGCTATGGACAAATATACATGTGAATATAAACTGCTTAGCAAAAGTAGGGGAGATTTCTTTAGGGGGTATTTCATTCTGAAGTATCCACTCATTTTTGTTAGCAGTATATTATAGAGGTATTGTAAACTATTTTGTAATATAAATGTGAATATAAACTACTCATAAAAATTAGGGGACATTTCATTGTGTATGTGTAATTGTATTGTGTATTATAATTCAAACAGTCATGCTCACATTCAGTCGAGTTAACTGTTAAATCAGATCTAAATATCTGGTCTGTTCAGGAGAAATGGAATCGGGTGACATCCTCATTTATCCTATAAAAAAAGCTCATTTTGTGATTTTGTTTTCAATTTTGGACTTTGTACATTTTTTAAATCCACAACCACTTGTGAATTCGATGGTGAAAAAAACCAATAGAGAGAGAGAGAGAGAGAGAGAGAGAGAGAGAAAGCTAGCATTATCAGACACCTAAGATAAGATCTACACCTGAATCTAGACCCTGTTTACAGTAGATATACTTTCTAAAATACACCATAAGAGTCCAAATATTCACTAAATCATCCTACCAGGTAGAACAGATTACAGTGCATGCCCAAAGGGTGCCAGCACCACAAATCAAGCTAGTGTTCTACCTAAAAGCACATAAGCAAAACACAAACACTACCAGCTTCACGGTCTATGGTATTGGACCTAACACTTATGTGCGTCTTGGCTTTGAAAAGATGGTTATTTGTCAAAAGATGACAAGTTACAAACTATGTCGGAATTCCTTTGCCAGTAAAGACAGTAACTTATCTCACCTACGAACTAACTTCCTTGCAAAATCTGAACATTACGACAAACTTCAGGAGTCAGCAGGCATAAACCAGTAAAGGTACCTGCACAAAAACACATTTAGCTAACCTTAGCCGTATCATTCTAAAAAAATAATAATAATCAAAAAGCTACAGATCGCAAGAAAAAGCAGTCACCAATAACATCGTGAAAGACAACGTACCGATTCGACGGATTTGAGGAGAGAATTAAAAGAAAGAAAAAAAAGTCAGTGTAGAATTGAGCTGAATTAAACCTAAAATGTTGGTGAAATATGATGAAACTGAAACATCTTGGACCGGATCTGAATTAAACTGTATCGGTGTTGAACTGAATTGTTTCGGGATCACTGAGATCATTTGGGGACCGAATCATCAATCACCTGCTTAACCTTTTACATATCTTATTGGAAGCGGAGTATCGAGACGCCTATCATATTAACTCATCCACAACATTTGAGCAGGGGGGTACCAAACCCTTTTGTGCCATGCACCTCATCCTTCACATGCAGTATTAGCTCTGTGAAAGTGTGCCAGCTTTACAACCCAACAATGAGACATCTAAATGAAAGCTCCAGCGGCCATCCTCCTGCTTACAGAACGGTGCTGTTGCGTGGTAACCTGCCTGAAAGAGCACAGGAGAAAAAAGAAGGGGTTCTGCGAATAAAAACCAGTCCTCTACAGTTTGACAGGAGCAGGCCAGACAGGATATGGTGTTAAGATCACAACACTCATGGACATGTGCTTACTGAGCAAGAAAAGTCAGAAGCTTCAACAAGTCATGGAGCAACATTTATTATCAATATCACCCTTATTGTGTCTGCAGGACATTAGGAAGAAGGAAATGGCTTTGCTCTTGTTCTCTCCCCCCCCCTCTCTCCCCTTCTCTCTCTCTCTCTCTCTCTCTCCCTGTCTCTCGCCCTCTCTCTCGCCCTCTCTCTCTCGCCCTCTCTCTCTCTCCCTCTCTCTCTCTCCCTCTCTCTCTCTCCCTCTCTCTCTGTCTCTCTCTCTCTTTCTCTCTCTCTCTCT
>JAUZST010005942.1:0-15197 GCA_034779995.1 Parotocinclus haroldoi
AATTGAGTAAGAACTTGTTTTTTACAGTATTATTACTTCGCATGCTGAGTATCTATACATTGTGCTGTAGATCGTTTATAAAAACTTGGTTGCAAATTTATTTTTCAATCAGCAATGTTTGTAAGCAACAGTAGTTCTTGTTTGTACGTTCACTATAAAACGTAAAAATAAATGCACAACAAAGATTTAATGAACATTTAATAATTTACATAGCACGTCCCGCCTTGTAACATAGGGCATGTTCGATTAATCGGACCAGCCGGTTATTAGGACCAAAACGATCGCCTCCTGATGTGCTCCCGTTACCCGGAATCGACTGTATTTTAAATATTTCCTTGTGCGGCCATATTAATGAAGTGTTTAAACTCACTGAGCTCCACCGTAGCTATGGGAGCAACATTCTGCACATGATAGTAGGAAATGGAAACGGTTATATCTTTTCAAATCTTTTTGAATCCATTTCATATTGTGAAGTGTCTGAAGACGTTTGTTGTTGAGAGCTGCTTTGTAGAGGCACTTGTTGCTGGTTCCTTGCCAGTCTCTCTTTTTTGGGACGCGTCCTGTTCATATTTGGTAGTGCCGGTGCCGGTGTGATGGCGCTCCAAGTGCTGAACGAGATCTGCCAAAGAAATTACCAATGGTTGCTAAAACTTTTTCTACAATTCTTACATCTGATTTATTTTGGTCAAGCGGTTCTGAAAGTTGGTTTAGATAAATTTTCAAATAATTGAACAGCCCTACAATCCACAGCAAAATAAAAAAAAACAAGACACATTCTGTCTGATGTCCCCCTAATTTTGCATGCAATCTTCAATTTATTCAACTAGAAATCAATAATAAATATAAACAGGAATGTTTGAAGGGAGAACTATGCTGTGGGGAATTACTAAAATCATTAAAATCACCATTAAAATCTATGTTATTTATTTAGAATTGTATTACTTATGTTAATTTTATTATTATTATATATTATTATTATTATTATATTAATTTTATTTAAATTATATTATTTACTTAGCTTTACTATTACTAGAATGCAATTATTTCAATTAACACCCAAGAAGGTCGGGTCCCTTTTTGAGTCATGGCCCTCCCAAGGTTTCTTCCTTCTTTATTCAGGGACTTTTTCCTTTTCACTGTCACCCTAGGCTCGCTCAATTTGGGATTGGCCTTTTAAAATATTATAATATTTTAAAGCTGCTTTGAAACGATGCTCGATTGTAAAAAACGCTATATAAATACATTTTGAACTGAACTGAATTAATTCCTTTCTGTGTGGAGTCTGCATGTCCTCCCTGTGTCTATGTGGGTTTACTCTGGGTACTCCGGTTTCCTCCCACAGTCTAAAGACGTGTGTTAGGTTCATTGATGTCTCTTAAGTGGTGTGACTGTGTGTGTGTGTGTGTGTGTGCCCTGCAATGGACTGGCGTCCCGTCTGGGGTTGTTCCTGCCCTTGCGCCCAGAGTTGCCGGGCAGCCACCATGTGGATTAAGCGGAGGATAATGAATGAACAATCTGCATAGCAGTGAAAACTAATTCCCTGTTTATGAAAAACCGAGGACACCATCATTCATTTTTGTGAGTTTGGAGCACAAATGATTACATTATTACAATTGATAATGGTGCTCCCTCCAGTAGAATTAAAATCAAGAAAGTGCTTTAGCGCTTCCAACCTATTCAGTAAAATATAGTGCTCACAAAAAAGGGGATATTTCAAAATGATTCATATTCCCTTATGAAATGTCCCCTAATTTTTGTGAGCAGTGCATGATTAGAATGTTCAAATGCTGCCCTCAAACTTACAGAATTAGAAAAAAAGTAAGAGGTAATAAAAGAAAAGATACAGCCAACACATGAGGACATTTAAGGCCATAAATTCATCTCATCAATGCTTTTTTGGTCCTATGATGGGGCTGAATCCTAACCGAAATCTTTTATTAACACAGTTTAATTGCAGGTAACTACACAGCTGCTGGTGAACTGCTCTAATCCCGGCAATGAAAGAAAGATTTAAAATTGCTCTGTAATTAGTACAGTAGGAGCAACGATGAGCTTCTTAAATCAAAGGTTTAATAAAGGGTTTTTGCACATAGCCATGGCTAAGGAATGAGTCTAAAATAATAAGCAGCGGTTCTGTATTATTAGGTATTATATCTTTGTTAGCGTGTAGGAATTGGATCAAGTAATCATGCCAGTGACTTAGATGAGTTAATCAGGGAAGACATTATAGTATTTGTAATTGCTGCAAAATAATCTGGCCATGGTTGGCAGCTAATTAAATTGTTAAAAGCTTTTGCTTTTAAGCTGAATATCTTATCAAATATCTACCAAATACCTAATCATCAAAGCAACTAAAGAAATTCTTAGTGTTTTTTTAGGCATAATTCCAGAGTTCCATGTTTTTAGTTTATCTGAAGTATGTTTATTAACAAGAAATCTAGAAGAAAGAAAGAAAGAAAGAAAGCAGATTTAGCTTTCATGGCATATTTGTACATTGATCTTTCTATTTCTTTAAAGTAACAGGTGGAAATAAGATTTAAAAAACAAAGAATAACATACAAGAAATAAATAACCTGGTTTGGATAAATGATCAACTTCATGAAGCTATGAAGAGGCCAGTGTCAACTCTGAAGGGCTTAGACTTTATGGCTGAGATGATTCGGTATGTGACAATCTCATAAAGTCGAAGTAACAAAAGTACGAACAGGAGTCATAAATGAACTTCTGATGCCATGTGGTAAAAGGTTTTGTGGTCAGACTAGACCACGTTTAAACTATTAAAGGTCAAACTGAAGCATGTTCTTTTCTTCAGTGGTACAGGGCAATTGGTAACTACCGATGGGAAAGTGAATGGTGCCAAGTTGACCCAAACTCTTTGGGAATGTCTTGAGAAGGCTGGAGCTGGAGAAGGACAGGTGGTTCTCATTCTAGCTTGACAATGATCAGCAAAAAAAAAAAAAAAAAAAAAAAAAAAAAAAAAAAAAGGTGACTTATGGCTACTATGGTGAATGTTTTGGAGTGACCATGTCAGATCCCCTACATTAATCCAATAGAATATCTGTGGATGGATTAGAAAAGAGCAGGCAGGTTATTAATATTACCATGAATCTTGAGTGAACTTGAACAAATCTGTGAGGAAGAATGAGCAAATACTCTCCAATTTTGGTTCAGAGCTGTAATTAAATCTAAAGATGGGCTCTATGAGTTATTAAATCAGGAACATGATTACTTTTCCAGCCCTGTTTTTATAGTTGTTTAATGTGTCATACGTTTTTGGAACTGTTGCCTCTTTCTTTTGACTATAATGTCACTCTTGTTGTCGCAAGGCAAATTGTGTAAAGAAAGCTGGAAAAAAATACATTTGTAATGTGTCTTTAGTCTCCAAGAGCTCAAATATGACTACAGTATTTAATATAGAATATGACATTATTCCGAATATGATGTGTAATCAATACAGCATAGATAAATCATATTTTCTTTTTTTTTTATTCAATTCATTGCGACACACATTGCCTAGCATATGAATCAAATAAGTTCAGTGTTTCGTATATGCCCGGAATTATTTCCACTAGTTTTTGTGTTAAATGTTGTGTGTTTAATTATACACTTGTACCAGAAACTACAAGTAGTACAGACTGTTTAACGATATCATAAATGTGTTTATTCTGGACCGTACATGTTCAGGCCGGGCCTGAGACAACCCCAGAGTTTTGTGTTTATAATGCTACTCAGAGGATTTGTTGACCGTCCTGGTCAATTTTTGTGTTTTTCTTCTGTTTTTCTATGGTTGCTTGTGATCAATTGTAAATAAACACAACATGTCTTTATGTTCTGGACCAAAAGTTCTATTCTGTCTGTTCTGTTCTGGCCATTTAGTTTTATTTAGATGACTGTGCAAAAGGCATTCTATATTGTCTGAGTTTATATTCTGGTTATTCTTTATTTAGGCTTCAGTAGCCGCTGCACTTTGTTATCCATCTATCTCTCACCTTCACTCCGCTCTCTAATGGCCAGATCAGGTCCTATACTGCTCACACAATGAGGGGATATTTCAAAATGAGGTACATGACACTGCATACAGGACACTGTGCAAAGGATTCTGGTGGCTAGACGTTTTTGCCTGGTGGATTTTCAGTGAGTTTCAGTTAATAACTCCAACAGCACATCAGCTGAGGGTGATCCACCACCCTAGTAGTACGTGATCTATCCTGTGGGGTCCTGATCATTAGGGAACAGAGTGTAGAGGCCTAACAAAGTATGTAGAGAAATGGACTACAGTCTGTAGGAATTGTAGAACTACAAAGTACAGTGGCCACTAAAACTTAAAGTACTGTAAACCTGCATATATGTCTATTTTCACACATCAACTTTTTAGATGCCGTCCCCATATAGTGGAGTTCTCATTCCCATAATATGTGTGAGTATCATATAATATGTCTTTCGACTAAAGCACACTCTGACCAGGGTGTGCCAAGAAAAGTTGTACTTTTCTAGAAATCTTTTCTTCATCAGCAGCTGAACTCTTAACACAAGGCATGTTATTTGCCCGGATTCTGGCCGTTTGTGCCAAGTTCTGCATGTCACAGATCATCATGTTGTGCTTTAAAGTTAATGTTGCCTTTCCACCAAATCTGGTCATTCCTAGCAACATGGTGTTTCCAACTACAGGACTTTCAATAACTGCAGTGAACTTTGTGTTTTCACCATTTTATCGACAACTGATTTAAGTTCATATCAACAGTTTATTAAACACATTCAAATCCCCTCATTCAAATGTACCTTGCTAACGAAATAATAAATATTTAGATATCGGGAGTCCAATATCCTTTTTTACTATAAGGAACACTCTAAATTTCTACCTAAATCTCTAATCTCTGATCGCATACAGTCCCAGTTCAATTATTGGCACCCCTGGTACAGATGAGTACAAAAAAGTTACAAGAAATTCATCTTTGGATGAATTAACTTCATCTCACTTTGAAATCCAGACCATTCAAATCCAATCTTCAATTAAGGTCAATTTGGTCTGAGAAAAAGTCATTCCTAATCAAGAATGAATTATTGGCAGCAATGCGGTTCCACAGTTACTGGCGCACACAGACGTTCGTAGATTTGATTTTAGTTTCTCTGCCAAGAAACTAAAATATGTTATAATATTTTTCAGCAGGTCAGTTAACAGAAAACACATGTCCACATAAACAATACATGGTTTAATGAGCACAAACTCAAGCTTCTGCCATGGGTATCCCAGTCCTCTGAACGAAACCCCACAGACAATATGTAGGACGAGAGGACCTAGGACCCTGGATGACCTGGATTAATTCTGCAAAGAGAAGCGATCTCAGATTCCCTACACTGTATTCTCCAACCTTCCAAGATGTTATAGGAAAAGATGTTTTTAAGTGTTGTATTTTTGTCAAATGGATGCTGTACAAAGTGTTTAATACTGGAGTGCTGTGGGACGTGGTTTTGTTAAATAAATATTTAACAATAATGAGGGATTTCAAAATGCGCTTGAGTTGTAGCTCTTGACCCATGACTGCTGCGTTCATTCATGTAAATACAATACTTCAACAATAAAAAAAAAAATAACAATAAAGGGACATTGAAAGTCATTTGATCATATCACCGCACGATTTTCTTTCGCAATCCATCTTTGCTTAAACTAATGAAGCACATTTTCCATTTCTAACACGAACAGGTGCAGTATGTGGGCATCACATAAAAAGACCTTTCAATTATTCTGGGCTGGATCATCAGATGACCTTAAATGCATTATATCTAACAGTACATAGTACTTACAAGATGGCATTTATGAACTGTTTTAATAACCGATGTGTAACAAACCATGAAGTGTATGACAGAAGCTGTGGTATAACAATACGTACTCCTGGCTCACTTTTGGAACGGTGTTACAAACCATATTTGTTTAAAAAGCTTAATGTATGTGTGTATGTATGCAATGTCCATTCACTTTAACAACCAGGTCGAACCATCCTTTTATGTCACATAGTTTAGGCATAAACGGATCGGGCTGAAAAGGTTTAGCATGTGCCATAAACATAGTTTATGGCATACTTTGATGTCTTGTTTACATATTGTAATGTAATTCATTTTCACAGATACTGATTTACTTTGCTTTATCTGTACTGCAGTCTGTGTTGCACATGGACACTTTTTGGCATCACACTTTTCTCTGCCAAGCAGAGAGGCGAAATGGACAAGTTTGTACTCTGCAAGTACTACGCAGACTTGATCTACAAATACATAGAAGTGCCAAGCACCAGTCATTTGACCGCTGCGGCCTTCTACTAATAGTGCTGTGCTGGATTTACCTAAGTGAAGATTTATAGCATTTAAAAGATGATATTTCATTGATTGTTCTGGAAATAAGTGTTTCTTTGAATGTGCATCCAGCAAGGTATGTTTATTCATGTTTATTTTCTATTGTAAGTGTTTATATTTTGGCTTTACTGTGTGTGTGTGTGTGTGTGTGTGTGTGTGTGTGTGTGTGTGTGAGTGTGTGTGTGTGTGTGTGTGTGTGTGTGTGTGTGTGTGCGCGCGCTTGTTACAAAAACCCCACAGTGTTCCTGTAATATGTGTAACAGTTGTGGTCTTCGGATACTGTATTATTTACAGATCATTTACATGAAAAACAGTTGCAGAAAAAGTATGTAACCATGCTAATGTTCGGTCAGTGGCCATGACAGTCAACGGCCTGTTTCACTGAACACAATGCAGGGAACTAAACGTGCATCTCTGTATTTGTAACGACCATTAATGATAGAAATCACAGCAATGGTAGCGCAACTATAAGAGCCAACGGTTGGAAGCAGCGTCGTTTTAGGTCCTGGGTTCAAGTCCAAGTGCTGTTTGAACTTTAGAGGTCATGTGGAGTGTTTAATGAACCCTGTGATGGACTAGTGTCCCGTCCAGGTTGTATCTCTGCCCACCCCCAGTGAATTCCAGGTTAGCCTTGGACTAACACTGGGTCTTGCCACATGAAGCCATAAAATTGTTTACCCTCCTGCCCTGTTACGAGGCTCTCAGCTGTAATTTTTGGATAGTGTACCTCTTAGCATGCCACTGCGATGCACTGCTCAGTTGACAAACTTTAAAAGGGGTCACTGGACTGAGAGAAGCAGGATGGTAATCCTGACCTAGGTGTTATCAGGTGTTGGGACCAGTGAGGACACACACGGCAAACGTAGAGTAGAGGGGATCATTTGATTGACTGACGAGCACAAGCAGCTCCGTTTGCTGTGGAGTGACACACTGCCCTCAACTGCTGTCCCACAGGATACTATATGGAACCTATATGCCTCCATTGCCTAAACGCATGTAATCTTGTATCCATACTAGTGGTTGCACAACAGGGTAACTAAAGCCTCCTTTCAGATGTCCAGTGTCACCCAGTAATCGTATCCTTTCTCACTAATATTGTAATCACTAACATATACTATATCATCATTGCATTCCTACATATAAAGTGTCATTTGATTCCAACAACTTCTTCTTAGTGAGTTCTTTTGTCAGTTAATGAATATTAGGCACAGTAGCCATCACACAGTCATCTTACATCTCCGGAGATTGCATATTTCCGTTCACATAAGGGACATGCATTACGTAAACTGGAATCTCTAAACTGTACCAATATCAGCCCATGTGACCTGCAATGACATGGTACCCTCTTCAGGGATGATTCTCAACTGTGCGCCTTGTTCTGCCAGATGGGCCAAAATCCCTTTGCGTTGCCAAACGTGTATTCTTGCTCTCATATTTTAGAAAATACTGACCAGAAGATCATGGTTATGTTCACACTGCAGGTAAAAAAAAAGGGGCCAAAACCGCTTTTGGCTTGAAATATTTTTGATGAGTTGTTCATGTTTTCTTTTCATGTGGCCTTTATCCAACACAAGTCTGAGCAGGTTGGTCCATTGAACTGACCCGTGTGCGCTGAAACCCATTAAACCAGTCGAGGCAAAGAAGGCGAAAGTTTAACTGTGGCGTCATCACACCAGGAGTGGTGGCAGAAAAAAGCCTCAGTCTGATGATGATGATGTTCTCATACCTGATCACATCAAGAACATCACACCTACTCGAAATGTATGAGCTCTGGGACGAGTTGAATGGGTATCGAATTTCAGTGTCACCTATGACAGTACCAGATTACAATGACAAAGCATGTGTGTGTGGTTTTTTTCCCATTCATACTGGCATAAAAAACACTAATGTGTCACATATGAGGACAACATCAGGAGGGGGCCACTTTTACCTGCAGTGTGACCATAGCCCATCATGCTCCAGTGTGGTGCTAGCCAGAAAAAAAACAGTGTTAATTACGTTTGTAAGCATGTACAGTTAAAATGTCACGGCAGCTTTTCAAATAAACCCTAATATATGTTTTGCCAATGAAATGATTAGTGTTTATGTGGAGAGGCTTAAACACTGCTCCACAGGCCTTGACACCACATTTGAAATCTTGAGTGTTTTTGTTTTGTAGCTCATCTTTAGTTGCCTCTCGTGTCGCGGTTCCGGATCTGTCCCTTCCTCCTACATCAGGTACTCCTTTTCTGGAAGATCTTGGAGGTTGACGATGGAAAAGTCCTTGTTCTTCTCTTCATTTTCTGGGCTCACGAGGGTAAGCAGTTGCTGCTCTTTCTCTGACAGGGGGAGAGTAGATTTTTTATCATACTCCTCATTGGATGGGGCGGGGGCAGCGTTGTTGCCTTGCCTGCATGGTCCATACCAGCTGCATACAGAAAGCGTATTAAATAACACAGGGAGAGAAACCATCAACATCAACTATACTGAAGCCTTTACCTATTTAAATAGTTACTGTATCATTAATGTAATTTAGCTAACATTACAAATTGCGATAACTGGGCGTGTCTCGCATAAGCCTGGTTTAATACAAGTACCTGTCTTTAGTGGCGATAGCAGCGAGTACACACAGAATGACTCCAACCGTCAAGCAGGTAGCAAAAATAATCAGCCAGTCTAGTAAAGAGAGCACGACGTGTTGGCATGGTTAGACGACACATGTCAAAAGTCTTAGGCCACCATTAGATTTGTTATTTTAGCAACGGTACAATGACCATATATAATTCTTTCCCAGTCTCTTTATTAGAATGCAACCAGAGCATTTCCAGATGTGTATACAGTGTTCAAAAAGATCAAAACAATCTGAAGAAGCAGCTTCTATTGGCGACAGTATGTAAGTTAGTATGTAGTGAGACCTCGCCTTACGTTTGAGTAATAGCAGCATCTGGCAGCTTTATTGTGTCGCCAGGTTGAACACTAAATATTGACTTTTGCCTGCAAAAGGAGAAGCAGCTGTAGACTGGGTTGGGGATTTTTGCCACTGCTGGTACACCCATATGACCGTACACTTCGATACAACATAAAAAAATGCAGCTACTTTCTTGACGCTACGCCTTTTGGCATTCCCACATGCAATCCTTTTTCCACCCATCGAATGAAACATTCACTTCTTCTCAAAGTATGAATCCTGTGGCCTAATCATCAATAACTTTCAGTCCTCAAAATCGTCGGTAAACTCACCAGGTGTGCGCCTTTCAGCCCGTGCAGATACGGTTGGTTCTGGATCACTAGGGGCAAGAAGTCTGGGTCGGAAAGATGCTGCAAAGAGAAATTGAATTCAGAGGTTTTGTTTCTCGTGGTTTTTCATTTTCATTTTCATTTCACAAGTCAAAGTGGCAGGAACTCCGTGCTAATTAGCCAGTCGATCATGTCTTAAAAGGCCTGCGGATATATAGATGTTCCCCTCTGCCCCTTTACTCTTCCCATAGCCAACACCCTAATTGCCATCTTGGGCAATTTTTAATCATGTATTCATGTAATCTTTTTTTTTTTTTTACTTTTTATAACATGTTTTCTGTTTCATTTATTTGAGTCATATAATTTATGAAAATTATTTTAACATGTTCTTTCCATTCATTTTGATTTAGCTTATGTTTATTTATACGATCACAGCAAGAAGGTCCCGGGTGCAATCTCAGGTGGAGTGGAGTCTGCATGTCCTCCCTGTGTCTGCGTGGGTTTACTCCGGGTACTCCGGTTTTGGGAGTTTTTCCTTTCCACTGTCACCCTAGGCCTTGACAGTATGTCTTTGGGCCTTAGTAGAGGCTTAGTAGAAAATTGTAAAGCTTTTTTTGAGACAGTGCTTCTTTGTAAAGAATGAAGAATGAAATGCATGTGACATTTACTTCGACTACTAATTTTTTCTGAGTTTTTGTGTTTAGCTTTGCGGCTTTTGTTTGGCTTGTGTTTGCTTTTCCTTTTCCTTTTATCTTTGTAATTTCACGGTCACTATCTCTACCAAACCATGTCTGGCAATATTAATAAGCATTAATAACATTAATGAGAATCTTTACACCTACAATAACTGGACTTGAGGCCCAAACACATTACTTAATGTGTGCTATCAACACTATCCCTTCAACCACTGTACAGTTCACTGGATTCCATGAGGTATCCAGAACGGCATCCCCACCTAAATAAATAAATGAAATGTCACCCACACAAAACTCCCGCCACCCTTTTGTTTGCACATTTGATAAATTGCAGATACACCATACACCACTGAGGCAAATAGGCGAATAGATGATGAAATACCTTTTAGTTCAGGCTCAGTGTCTGGAACGTCACTAGCCCTTGCATCTCGTTCTAATTCCTTTTCTATGTTTGCTTTAGATTCAGGTACCTTCTTCACAATAACAATTGCCTCAGTGGTGACTCCGTCTACAGAGGTAACCTCAGGTCCCATCCCAGATCCGTATGGTCCTTCCGGTGGACGAGACAGAACTGTAGAGAAGGAGAAGTACTCCTTAGGGACTGTGGTCATTGAGACAGAATCCTCTTTGTGCTTTTCATAGGGAGTCTCAGAAAACATCCCTGAACCCGTGCCTGGCGTATCAGTAACCCTTTCGGTGAGTGTTGGCAGATTATGTTCCTCGGTAATCATGAGGTCAGGGAAGTCACCAGAGCCCTCAGTATTCCCTGCAAGTGGCGATATTTTGTTCGTTGCAAGGTCTTTGGGCTTTTCAGTAGTGAGCTCTGTACCAGCCTCATGACTGACATTTATCAACTGTGACTCATTGTGTACAGTTGGCAGGCTTTCTTCCAAATAAGGCAGGGGTGGGCCTACATCTGTATTTACGCTGTTCACAGTGGTGGCCGTCTGTTTCTTAGATTGTTCAGTTGACGATGTTGCTTTGAGTTCCACAAGGAAACCATCAGCCGCTGCTTCCTCAAGAACATCCTCTTCAGGTTCAAGATTTGATGCTATACCTATGTGAGAAAAATATTTCATGGTAAATGGCTTGGGAATTGGATAGTTCATGTTTAATCAAGCACGCGATACACTGCAATTAATCATCGTTTTATTGGGGCCCCTTTCACAAGAATTTCCAGAGCCTCAGGGAATTCATGTTTGGACTGCTCATGAGAAAATCACAATCACCTAAGAGGAATCTGATCTCACTTCACAAGGAAACTTGTCAGATTTCACTTGAATTTTATTATAGCAAAAGGACCGGCCAACCACGCCCCAAACTTCGTTGCTTTTAACTAGAACTGGCTCACGGCTCATATTCTGGCGAATTTCCACTTAAGAAGAGCGAACTAGTAGAGTTAGAATCTGGTGCCAGTTAGAGGCAAGCATAACGAGCAACAGCTGTCTTATTTGCATGACAACTGACACAACCATACATTCCAAGACGTTTTGAGCTAAGGGCGTTGATCAAGGGTGTGGGAATTATATAACAATTTCATTTTAGCATAGTCAATTAACCTAACGCACGTCTCTGGACTGTGGGACAGAGACATGGTGGGACATGGAAATTCCACAGAGATAGATTCGGAAGGATAGACGTCGGAATCACACTGGGAAGTTGGATCGACCGTGAGGCAACCGTGCCCCTGCCTTGCTCAAGAAGATCTGAACCGACACTTGGTTAAGTTGTTAGTGATTAAATATTAAAAGTAAGGAAAGAAGACAGATGGTTCCATTAGGCAAGTCGGCTCTCCGAATAAATTTACAACAGATTAAAACAGAAACATGATACAGACTGTATAGTCTTTTGTTGGTCAGACCATCAGGCGTACGGACAGTGGGTAAAACTGGGAAGCTTGTCAAAGGCATTCAAGTGGTGTTTACTACTGATAGGGATGTCAGCGATTGTATGGAGGCACCTCTGTTCTGCTTGCTGTCCTACATATGAAGCTCCAAGTAGAGCTGGAAGGCCACTGGTGGGCCAAACACTGAAAACCTGAGGAGTGACCAGTGGAACTGAGAGAACACTGACATGGTGTGAGACCCAAGAACCCAAGGGTTGTAAACCTATAGGGTAAATCTCCATGAGACAATCATGACCAGATGGGAGACAAACCAGGAAGACTATCCATTCAGAACCAGTGCTCTGAGCCACTCTGGTTTGTATTGCACCAGTAGCGAGGTGAGGTTTGTCAGTCAGTTTTGTGTGGGGGGGCCTGTTTTACATGACATTTGGCAGACGCTTTTGTCCAAAGCGACTTACAATAGTTAGGTACAAAAATAATAATAAGTTAAAGGTAAAACATCTTAGATAGGTTTTACGCACAAGTGGTAATAACTCTGGTGTTTTCCAATGCTACTCCATCATTTAATGACAGTGTTAAAATGGACATGTACATCTTGAAATCAGGATGCAAAATTAAGAAACAATCCATTTTATTCAGTGATTTTGTGGATTGTCACTGGCACTTTTGTGCCTTTTAAGCAAAGGCCCTAACCCTCCGTATCTTGTGAAATTGTTGTAGTTCTCTGTGATGGATCAGTTGTAGTTGTAGATTTGATCTCTGGATAAGCCTGCTAAACGCTGTAAAAGTCATAAAACAAGTCATTCCTTCAGAGATCACAAGAAGAGCTCCGATGATGCAATACAAAAACTGAATAGGCGTAGAAAATGCCAAAGGTAGTCAGTGTCCAGACCCTCTGCCAGTTGCTTGACCTGTTCGCTTGTTCATGCCAGTAATCCCAAAATGGTCTGAAATTCCACTTCGTCATTGTGCAAGTCCGATCAGGCCATTTAGACTATATGGGTCACATTTCCAGCTTGGATGGTGAATGATTAATACATGTGGTCAATCGTCTCTTAGTAAGTCAACATTAATGCAATGCACAAATGTAGCTTTTATTCACTGCTTTTTCTGATATAACTATGACCTAAGGAGGTCTCTAATTATAAACAGTATTAATTACTTAACAGTACTTCTGAGTGGGAGAGATGAAAAAGACTGCGATGGCACAGTGGTTAATGCACTGGCCTATGAATCTCCATCTTCACTGCTGGGTTAAATTAGTTAGTCATGTCTGCTAAATGAACTAACCTACAATGCGAATGTATGGATGGTGAAGAATAATCTAGCGGTCACCGTGTAGCATCCTTTGTCGAACCCCAACGATCATTTACATCCACCACTTGTATCTCCGTCGAATTAATCTTGTTGTACTTTTTGTCCTTAACTGATAATCACCAGTAAAATTGCTGGACTCACCTTGACTGTGGATGGTCTGAATTATCACCAGTCCAGAAGTGACGAGGCTGACGAATAGAATCTGCATTGTTAATGTGTGCACCTTTGTGTTGAGGCTGTAATCTTTAGTGTGAAAGATCCTGAACGGTGCCTCTCCTCTTTTATAAACTTGACTCATCGTTCTTATGACACGCTACGAGACAGGATGGGCGGGGCGAGTACAAACACACCTTGTCTCATGGGCCACTTTCTTCTTTTCTCACCTGCTGTAACACTGTTATTAGGCCACCTCAGAGACTGTACTACACACTTACTCACGCTCAGGTGGATCGGTTTCGGACGTCAAGGCTCATCTTGCACTGCTTAATCTGCCGCACACAGGATTAATCATTACAGTATAACCAGTGTTTAGGGCGAGCTTGTGATGATTTGGGTTAAAGAAGTAACCAGGGATGATGTTGGTGGTGAAACGGAACACGTTACTTACACAGTGATTAATCGCAGCTTTGCTACTTGCTCGATTTGGCCCCTCGCGTGATTTTATCACTTTCGACCTGCTTAAACAAATGCTTTTTTTAAAATGAATTACATAACAGAGTCTAGATAGAAACATAATCTAAGCATCTTGTACGATATATTGGCAGATGGAAACAGTTGCCGAAAGGCTAGACCTAAACCAAGCAGTGTGAAAACAACAAGCCTGGGTAAGGTAATGTATAATACTGTGCGAACGTATTCATTTCAGGTTCTGCTTATTCTTTATTTATAAAGTTTCAGTGATTTCTGAACTTTGTGGTTCAGAAATATAATTACAAACTGAAGTCCATCTGTTTCTTTACATACTTTGTTAGGCCTTTACTGGTCTCTCTAATGGTCAGGACCCTCACAGATCAGGTACTACTTGTGTGGTGGATCGTTCTCAGCACTGACACTTTTGTTCCCTTATTGTTCACTTTATTAGATATAGCTACCATGTTGTTACAGCTTGTAGCTGTGTCACAGACAGCGGCTCATCTGCAACTGTGAGCACTCAGTGCTCATGGGACGCTACCCACAGGATGATGGTGGACTGTTTTCAGGCCAGCAGTGACAGAAATGTGTTTGAAAATACCAGCAGCACCAAGCCACAGGTAGAGTTGTTGGGAATCTGGCACCTATCTGATAACGGCGCTAGAGAAACTGTTCCCTGAATGAACCCCTGTCCATTGCAGAGTTGACGGGGTCACCAAGGAATGACCAACTGACTGACCTTCCCTCCATCAGAAACATCCACATTTGTTTCTGCTTGTGATGCCAATTATTGTGCGATTGTAGGACTAAACTTTTTTCTCGCGACCCTGTCCAGGATTAAGTGAGTGTATTTAGTGTTACTAGAAGCAGTAAATATGTATGAGGTCTATTTGAAGGCTGTCAGTTCAATTTCAGTTGTAATAAGCTCCCTTTTGTTGGACCCTTGAGCAAAGTGGTAAAGTAACCTATAATGGGTTTACTTCTTGGATGGATGGATTAACCGTCCAGTCATGACATTTCTGTCATCGATGTGATCCATGAAGTATTTCGGCAGGATAGTGGAGTAGTTTTCCATTGCTTTCTCCACCCCTCCCCATTTATCCGGGCTTGGGACCGGCGTGCAGCTGTTTCCAGTTACACGGCTGGGG
>JAUZST010005943.1:0-15196 GCA_034779995.1 Parotocinclus haroldoi
ATTATTTGCTAAATCATTTTGCTTAAGATTATCTTGAGAGAACATAGTTTGTAATTTACTCCAAAAATGTATATTACATTTTGTGATAAAGCTACATACCTATTAAAACAATTAAGAATATGGCTACAGCGACTACAAAATTTATCAACATTTCTGAAGATAGCTAACTTGTTCATGTTTTATGTGAAAAGTTAGAAGCACGAAAATGGACCTGGATATGATGTCACTGGCCAGGTTAATTTTCATAGTGATCGGAAGCTTTGTTCATGTTTTATCACTCTTCAAATATCATCCCATTCATTTTGAATGGCCAGAACCAATCGTTGCTCAGACTCGCACCCATCCAGAGCTCTGTCTTGGACCCTTGCCTGACCACAATTGACATGGACTCGGACCTGTGCCCAGGCAGAACCGAATGAGTGTTAGACCCACACCCGACCACAATTGCCCATGTATTGAACCCTGGCCCAGTCCAAACCAACCCGGTCTCGGACCGGTGCCAAACCAGAATCTATACCAACTGGCCATTACAGTTATTACATTAACCGACTGGACCCACTCCAGACCAGAACCAACCGTGGCTCCAACTCGCACCCATGAAACTTGTCTCAGACCCTCGCCCAGCCAAAACTGACCAACCAGAATCCATCAGATATTGCCCCCCGCCCAGAACCAACTGAGTCTTGGACCCACACCCTGTCAGAATCAACAGGTTCTCTGACCTGTGCCCACCTGGGTCTGCTAAGGTCATAACCGACTGTCTTAGACCCACACCCTGACTGGGTCTCGGAACTGTGCCTGAGCAAGATTAAACAGGTCTCGGACACAAGTCCAACCAGAACTGACCGGATCTCAGACCTACGGCCTACCAGAACCGAATGGGACTCAAACCCATGCCCGACCAGGGACCACGGTGTCTCAGACCTGAGCGTGACCTGAACTGGCCATGTCTGGCGAGAACCGACAGGGCCTCAGACCCACTCCAGACCAGAACCAATTAGACCCTGATCTGACCTAAACCAACCGTCCTTGGACCAATGCCAAGCAGAGCCGCCCATGTTTCAGACCCTTTCCAGGCTGACTTTGTAGCAATAGATTGCCAACTGGAATCAGCATTAGCTGCGCAACCATCCAATGTTTTTTTCAGTAAATACACAATTCTAGTTTAATCTGAAGTGGATCTTATTTCTCATTATCTTGATCACGTTTATATTCCATAAAAGAGCAGAAGTGTTAAGATATCTAAAATAGAAAGTTCTTAAATAGCAGAGTACATTAGAGCTATTGGAAATGTCCGTATTGCTTATTGAAAAAAAGTATTTTGTGCTTTATTCTCAGACTTCAAACTGCATAGGATGTTAATTTAAGACACAAACTACATGAACAAACTGCCATATCCTTATAATCCTATATGTAAACAGGCTGTCTTCTCAGTTGAGTGGCTCAAAATTTTGAACTGCTTCATTTAGTGCAGCCTTATTAATATTCAGTTCCTCAGCTTTTGTTTTGATAAGGTCAATTTCTATTCCAGGATGCCAACCCAAGGTACACAAAGCTTTAATGGGGTGGAGGAAATGAAGCAATATTATTTATAGTATAAATTTGAATAAGGTGGCACAAACCAATTAAGTACATTGTGCTCTTGGTGCATTTCATTGGGAATGCGTGAATGGGCTCCCCACACTGTTTATATGAAACTTTTTTTCCATTAAAACTTCAAAATGTGCAGTCAGGCATTGTGGTCTTGGGCTTTATTAGGGAATAGCTGATAACACAGTCCGTCTTAGTGATATTTATGAGGTGCTTGATTAACATGCATAGGTAGGAATGCTATGGAGCCACTATCCTGGTTCCAGCTGACATACATTGGAAGTTTGTAATTGCTAGTGTCCTGCCTTAGAATATATAGATGAATATATTACTTGGACAGTTCCGTGAGCAGAATAGCTGCTCTTGCAGCTTATTTGTATATAGTTTCAGTGTTTCCCATAATGATATTCATTATGGCCATATAACAATTTATTCAGGGTTAGGACAAATTATTATTACACTGTTTTGCATGCTAACTTAATCTGTTTTAAACCACGCAATCAAAATTGTTAATCAACTGGTGTATATGTTACCAAACATGCACACCACAAGAATGTTACTTATCTATGTGAAAATAGGCACATGTATCTTTTTCTCATGAAGAACCAATTTTATGACCATACATTGTTGCCCTGTCTAAAGGTCCTCTAATTGCAGTATCATGGCTCATTGGAGTTGTGATGTGCTAAACATTTAGCCATCAAATTTGTAAAAATGCAACACATATGTTTTTGTCAAGAGCCTTTCAATTATCCTCGAAAAATAATTGCTTAACAGTTTTAATGTGAACTCTCACAATTTGACCATAAAGGTCAGAGTTCTACTATGAAGTTTTTATGGTAATTTGGCCACTTTATGGTTCTACTGTCATATTTTATAGTACATTTTTTCCTGAGATTAAGTGCATATTTTCATAATTTGCAACATTAATGTAGTTATTAATAAACGCTCACTGTTATCTAGCAAGGAAGCTTACATTTCATTTTAATATTATAACTAAACAAGCATTGGGGCTATAATAAAGTTAGGGCATTTTATTCGACTTCGATGAAGCTGCTTCTATAATTATCTTTTTCTATCTAGAATTTTCGACATTTTGATTCAAATAAGTCAGATTTTTAAGATTCAAATTGTCATTTTTTTTTACAGTGAAGCACTTCAAATCCAATACCAAACTGAGTCAGGGTAAGAAGGGAAATGCATGAAATTATGTAGTAAATGAAGTATTTTACAAGTATTTTATACTAATATATAACTATTTTACTATTTAACTAATTTATACTAATATATAATTATAAATACTATCTTTTTTTAAGCCAAGCAATGTATTTTCCAATGTTCTCTGGGCTGGTTGTTAATAAGAATAATTTCAGGCCTCAATTAACTTTATATTGCGCTGCACATTATTGTAATCATTTTATGATTTTTGAGTATAGTGCGTATACTTCCTATTAAAGCATTACAAAGACCAGAATAAACACCACCTACTAACAACCTAAAACACAATAAACACCACCTAATTACCACATAAGACACTAATAACTTCACAACTCTTGTAAAATTCATAGTCATGCTCAATAATTGTGATTTTCCTCCAATAAGTGAATAGATGGGAAAACTAAATGTCATTACCTAAATGTCAGAGTAGTACATATCTGGGTCTGAACCATTATTGAACTGCCATTGTCAAATAACTTATGATTGGGATTCACATGGTATTGCAATTTATCAGTCTGTAACACAGTATGCCTCTGTTTCTCAAAACTTATATCACAGTCTCTGTCACACACACACACACACACACACACACACAAGAGATACATGGCTCTATGTTACTTCAGTGTACTTGAATCATTAAATAGCACAATAATGTTGTTATTATGCTTTTATAATAATGATCTTGCTGTTATAAGCTTTGTATCTACAACGGCTCATTAAATGTGCATTCATATGTCTCAGGAGCTACTGTATGTCAGATCACTCCTGACTCTGTGTGGTCTCAGAGGTTACTGGCTTTATTCTTGCTTGCCTTGTTTTAATAACATTCTTTCCACCTGGGGAACCTTGGACCCTTGGGAGTGTGTGCTCATATTTCAGTTCTATAAGTGACTTTACCTGAAGGTACCTTGACCCACTCTAACCTTTAACATGAAAACACTTTGCTTCCTGACTCAAAATGATCAAAAGTATCAGCAGGGATTATGTTCTTTTTCTTTTTTGTAAACACAAAAATATCACATAAAATCATAAAAAAATACTGTGGTAAAAAGGATGATGTATGTTTGCTGCACAATTTTTGGGGCTGGATTTTAGTCTCATGTTGAGTTTTTAGCTTCAGGCTTAGGTGATGTTTCAAAGGACTGCTGCAATGGACTGGCACCCTTGCCAGGGGGTCCCTGCCTGCATCCAGTGACTTTCGGATTAGGCTACAGACCATCATGATGAACTTCATGAACGGCTTACAGCTTTATGAGTACTTTAATGTGTTGTTTCTCTCCACCTGTGCAGTTTGTTTAAGATCAACACATTAGATATGTTGTAGTACTCTAGAACTACTGGCTCCCTAATTAACACAGAATCCATGCGTGACAATAACCTCTAGTACCAGAGAACACCATCATCAGAATGTTGTTTAACATGAATTTGGACCTCATGACACTTTAATTTATCACAAGGACAGATTTTATTATATTCTTTATATAAAATATGTATTTATTTATTTAGATTTTATATAGAAACCTTGATTTTTTTTTCATGAGTTGCACTCCACCGTTAATACACTGCTCTTATAATTAGTCGATATTTCATTTTGAAGTATCCCCTAATTTTTGTGAGCAGTACATTTATCACTGTATGTGATATTAGAGGTGTAAGACTGATGGACTCTGCAGAGTGGATTTCATGACTGTCGAATTGCTGGATCTTCTCCTGATAAAAACAACCACCACGGCTCTCAGCTTCAGGCAATCTAATCAGATAGTGTTCAGGAACTTGGCAGTGGAAATAAAGAGGGTGGGTTTTGTTGAATTCATCATGTTTATGTAACTGGAACCTTGGTTTTGGCCTGGTTCAAAAAAGAAAGTGGTTTTAATAGTTTGTGTTGTGTCAAGTTCATGATAGAGTTGCATATTTATTAGTGCAGGTTATTTCTCTGTGATGTAGCTTACACTGGCTCACACTCACCACTTTTGTTTTCCAGATTAGCAGCTAAACTTAACTGGTGTTGACCATGTCTGTGAAAGACCACAAGCACAGGAAGCTGCACAAGATGTCTCTGTTTGCATTTTAATAACACATACAAAAATATACTTATATTAATATGTATTTGTTGTCTGTGGTCTTTGCTCGTTTTGATTTGGATCAGGCATGACTATCCAGTTGCTAATTCATTCATTCATTCAATCATTTATTCACTTTATTATCTGATTACATCTAGCTCAGTTGTTTAACAGAAAAGCTTCTGCAAACCGAAAAACAAAAACTGATTATTTTCATCATTGTAAAATGTATTTTAAATTAAGTTTAAATATCAATGTTGCAACTGACTTCTTGAAATGAGTAATTTTGAATGTACTTTCATATGACTATAGAGTGCTATTTTCATAGTCATTACACCAATGTTCTAGATTACACCAATGTTTAGAATTAGAATTACCATCATAGTCATTGTAATCATTATCATCATAGTTTGGTTGAAAAATTAGTATTCCATGAATAAATATATATATATGTGTGTATAAATATTTTAAAAAGATGAGCTAATGCTAATCATATGACACCAGACACTGTATGGTGGATCAGTGTAAGAGCAAATCCTTATTGCGCCACTGTGAGATGAGTTTCACCATGAGATCAAGTAAAAACAAGTAAACAACTAAAACAACTTTGGGGACAGCTGCAGAATGAAACTAATCTACCTTGAGGAAACCCATGCAGACGCAGGGAGAAGAGTTAAATACATGCTGCAGCCAGGCCAGTACCCAAAAAGGGAAAGTGGAATGGGATGTAGCAAAGAAGCTCAGCCACAATATCGTAGGATTACTAGATCGCTGAAGGGCACATCAGGTAGATTGTCTTTGCTTGGTTTGCTGCATAAAGAACATAGTTTCCACTGACAAGAATGTATAGAACCTGACCATTTTGTGTACCTGTTAATTTCATGAACATCAATGAAATGCCATAAAGAGAGATAATGTTTTTGTCTCTGTCTCACTAAGACAGAAGCTAGTCGATAAATATCTTCCCAGACAAGTGCACCCATGTCCTTGCTTGTGTGAAGTTCACCAATGCTAGAGGCTATTGATATTACAGTGGCTAGGGCAGGGCAAAGTGTCACTCTTACAAAATCCTGAGAGAACAGGTTAGATCGTGACTGAGAAAGGCTATTTTCTCCTTGTTTTCCCTCATGTGCGCTGAGTCCGTAGTACAGCTGAGCAGAGCTATAGAGGAACCATTTCTCATTTAAGAAGGCATGTGGCAGCCCTGACCCCCATACTAAATAGGAATGTAAATGAATGTGGACAGCATTCGAATTGTGCAGTATATAGTGGAATGAAAAGTGACCTCAGATGGCCTCACAACTGCTTTCATCAATTCACCTGCTGAAGGGAGCCTCCTAAGGCATTCGCTTCTCCCGCTCCAGGCTTTAACACAAAACTTTGTCAGTGACTTAGGATATCAAATACGTCACAATGCAGAAAGGAGGGGGCAGGAAAAGGGAGGCTTTTGATGTTACGAACATTTATTTGGGATTCATTAACAGGCTGCTAGTTTGCACACACTCGTTTGTATGTATTGAACACCAGAATGATGACTCAGCTCAGCCTGGAGCAAAGGCATGTGAGCATATAGGCTTTTAATTCTAGTCTCCATGCATCCCACCCACTGATGCTTCCTGTCCGAACTAGTGTGTTTGGTCTGGTGAAAACTGAGCGGTCAAGGGTAAAGTCTCTGCCAGTAAGCCTTCTCAAAGCAACGCTCCTGGGTCTGCATCCTGGGTTCCACCCAGGCATTTTGCATCAATGTGTGGCTGCTTTGATTATATAAATGCAGAATATAAGGGAGTGAATTATGAGGGGACTGCTCTTTTTGTCTGCATCATATTTCTCATATACCTTGAGCACATTTAAGCATCTAAAGTAAAAAATTAACATATTGTGTCCACATGCTGTTGAGTGAAATCAGACTGACATAAATGTGAACCCTTACCCCAGGAAGCCTTAATGTTAAAAGTGCTGACAGGAGAAGTGACTGACACTGACAGTGTGATGTTCTGGGCAATTTTCTACTAGGAAATTTTAAGTATGTTTCTTTGACACATACCAGCTACCTAAGCATTGTTGCATATGAAGTACACCCCATTTACGGTAATGGGCACGCTGCAAAAATTGTCCTGGAATGAACTGAGGAAATGACAGTTGGTCATGTGGTCTTTACATACTCCAGATCTCAATTAAGCTGAAGGACTGGCACATCATGCTTACATCTGCAGCCTATTTTTTCCAGGGTTATTTGCAGGAGTTTCTGCGGAAGAAAATCACACCAAATGGCAGACAATCTACAACCCCAAATCGAAAAGGTATCCCACCTTATGGAAAATGCATATAAAATATATATCCTGCAATAAATTCATTTAAAAAATGGGCGGTAAAGCATTTACCACTTTGTAATGCTGCCATTCCTGTTCATCACACTTATAAGACGTTTTGACACAGAGGATACCAAGCGATGTGATGGTTCAGGTGTTATTTTGTGACATTTCAATTTCAAAATTCTCCAGACGTTATTGGGGACCAGTCAGGACTCCAGGCAAGCTTGTCCATCGTACCCGTACCCTATTTTTTCATAGCCATGTGTTCCGCATGTGGTTTTGCATAGTATTGTTGAAAAATGCATGGACGTCCCTGGAAAAGTCGCTGTTTTGATGGCGGCATGTGTTGCTCTAAGGTCTTAATGCACTTTTCTGAATTATTGCTGCCATCATGGAACTGTAAATTATAGTTTATAGTGTAAAAATATTTTGAAAAAAGAAGTTGATACTGTTTCTAGGCTTCATTTTTATACAGTAAAGATTTAAGAGGCATTTGTGAGTGTAACTTTATATGTAGTGTTGGACAATGTGTTTATATCATACACTGTGGAAAAAGTGGTCAGGGGCCGTGAGTGGTATGGAGCCACTTATTAGCCTGTGACCCTCTTCCATAGAGCGAGAAGCTGTAACACAGGACTTAATGTTGAAAATGGAATTGAGCATTTGTAAATTGGGAAGAAGACACCATATAATGTCAATGGTTCTTACATAATATCACTGGTAGCTAAAAGCTTTTAGCTTAACCAAAACTACATCAGTATCATAACACCTTAATCACTCAGCTCACAAACTGCAGCAACTTAATCATTATTTGTATTATCTTCTCGTTCTCAACAGTGACAGTGAAATTATGTGTATCCTGATGTGTATATGTATAGCCAGTCTCTATACCAGAACCCAATAGAGAACCTTTGGAGGGAGCTCAAGCCCAATGTTGCCCAACGGCAGCCCCAAAAACCTGAAACAGCTGGAGAGGATCTATATGGAACCCTTTTGCAGTGTGTGCAAACTTGTTCAAGAACTACAGGAAATGCCGAACCTCTGTAATTGCAAACAAAGATTTCTGTACAAAATATTAAGTTCTGTTTTTCTATTGTATCAAATACTCATTTTATGCAATAAAATGCAAATTAATAATTATTTATACTTACTTTCATATATATATATAATTTTTTTCCATATAGTGTGTGATAAATCCTCGTTTGAGTATTATAGATACTGATACTGAACTTCTGAACTTTTGTTGTAAATTAATTTTAGTATTGTATTCTGTAAAATCTTACCAATGACCAAATTTTTTTCAAAGATTGCGTTGGAACTGTACCCAGGAGGCTTAATTTAAGACTAAATATGCATCCGGTCTACTCCAAGTGTTTATCAGTGATCAATTCATTTACATTTACTGATTTTCTTGTAAGTGATTTAATGTTAAGTATTCCTAGATTTAGTTTAAGTTTAGCAGACAGACCTTTTAGTTTAACTAACTTTTGGAGTGCATGTAGGTTTAGAACAGATGTGGGCAACAGTTTTAATAACTTAATTACAGGTTAAATCAGGGATTACTGTGACTTTTTACAAGTGAATTGTGTCTATGTACATGAGTTGCACCATCCATGACTAAAAATAAGAATATATGCATAAGCCATGTTAAGTAAAGAGTTTACTTAAGATTTGTGGAAAACATTGTTTAAAATGTCCTTTATTGCTTTCTGTTTTTATTTTATTTTTTTTCGATCAGGTTCAGAGTGAATCATATTAAACCATTGGAATGGTTCTATTTTCTTTGTGGCCCTCAGCAGGGAGTTGAACCAGCAAGCCTCCACTTCACTAACTGTGAGTGCTGGACTGAGAAGAGCTCTGTTCTGAGGTTGATTAAACTGTTCCCAGGCCACCACAGGGGTCACATTCACCTTCCAAAGCCTAACTCTGCTGACTCGAGGAGGAAACCAGGCCTGGCAGAGGTTTTGTGATAATACCTTTTGATTGATTCTTCTACCACAATCTTGTATTGGGATTTTCCTTTTAGGCAACCTGGCTTGCTTCAAGCAGTTTTTTTCTCAGCTAAAAGGTTGCACATAGTGCATGTATGTATGATAAATTGGAATAGGGATGGTTGTTAGGATTGTGTTGTGTTGCTTTACAGTCTTTACTGTCTCAACATGACACTGGCACATCTTTTCATTAAGAGGAGTGTTCAGAGAGGACACTTGATGGCACCTACCTTGCCTTGTTGTGTGGCTTTTAATAAGCTCTTAAAGCTCTCAGAAGAGCCCAAATGAGCTGCTTGCTTTAGTAATTACTTGTAGCACCAGTGTAGACACACTGTATTGTAATTTCTGACATGCAGTGCAGAGGTATGTATTGTACATTTCCATATAGCAATAGTCTGTAGACATATAAAAATGTATTTACTAATCTGATGAGGCTCTCCACTAGATTTTGGATCATGACTGTCAGATTTAGCATTGATGCTGAGTAAGCAATAGTTCACTGTTGGCTTGTCCTGGTTTATCTCTACAATGTCTGATGAAATTGCTATTTAGTCAAGTAGCAAACAAGATCTACCACTTTCTGGGATGGTTTCATAAGTCTGTAGCTCTGGGCACTGGCCGAGAACCTTAACCAATGAGCTTAGTACCTTAGAACCTTAGTACCTTAGAACCTTAACTTCAAGCTTAGTAGCCCCACCACAGGTGCTACTTCTCCAACAGAAAGCCTTTTCTGTACAGTACATCAGTGCTGTCAGTTCAGTCACGTATGCTATTCAATTGGATCCCCAGGTGTACCACTTATCAGTTGGTTATAGTCCATGTCCAGGAGATTGTGGGTGTGTGAACCTGCATCACCTTTGTTTTATTTCTGATTTAGACATGTCAGTGTTTAGATCTCTTTAGAAATAATAAGGTTCCAGGTTCATCCACGCATGACGAAAGCATGCCAATTAATTCCAAACTCCAGCAGAGTAATATTACCAGCAGATTCAAAAGAATCAAGTTTAAGTAATACTTTTTCCTCTAATAATAGTATTATATAGTATAGTATATTATAGTAGTATTATATAACTACAACCCCTGACAAAAATTATGGAATCGCCCCTTTTGGTGGAAGATCTTTCAATTGTTTAATTTAGTAGAAAAAAGCCATAGAAGCATGCCAAAAAACTTCTTTTTTCAAAGTTCCAACCATGTGGCATTAAGAAATTAAGAAAACAATTTTAAAAAGAAATACATCTCATTGCTGTAATCAGTCATATTATTCGAATCATTATTCATTCAAATATATGTAATATAAAAAATATGTCACAAATAAGTCACTAAATTCAGAGAAAAATATTATAGAATCATGAAAAAAAACAGAAAAGAACAAGGTTGCAATGGATTAAAGTAATCTTAAAGTAATCTTCAGTAATTAATCGAGAATATGCATTGGGCAAGGAGATGATGCTGAAATGTTTGAATTCTCTTAGGCATGGACTTAACTAGCGACAAACAGTATTGTCCATCAATCTGTCTCCAACTTGTCTGTTATTGTTGTTGCCACATCAGCTTTGCACGCTGGAGCCTTGTCATTGACCATTTACTTCAATTTCAACTAGAGATTTCCAACTGGATTGCAATATGGACTATTTTCAATTGACATAATATGTGTTTCTTGAAGGAAAGTTTTCATGTCCTTTGCCCTATGCCAAGATGCATTATTATCTTGAAAAATAAAGTTATCGTCACCAAACATCCTTTCAGCTGATGGAATGAGAAAATAATTCAGAATTTCAATGTAGACGTAATTTATTGAAGATCTAATGTCTTTCATGTCTCTGGTGCCTTTACCTGACCTGCAGCCCCATATCATCAATGATTGTGGAAATGTTACATGTTTTCTTAAGGCAGTCATCTTTACAAATTGCATTGGACCGGCACCAAACAAACGTTTCAGCATCATCTCCTTGCCTAATGCAGATTCTCAATTCCTTACTGAATATTACTATAATTCACTGCAACCTTGTTCTTTTCTGTTTTTGTGTTAATGATGGCTTTCGTTTGGCTTTTCTGTATGTAAATCCAATTTTTTTAGGAAGTTTCTCACAGTTCGATCACAGACTTTGACTCTCGGTTCCACATGCTTCTTATTTGTTTTATTGTTTTAAGTTGTCTATCTTGACACCTTGATGTTTTCCTTGGTCTACCTGTATGCTTCCCTTTTACAACCTTCCCATTTTGTTTGTGCTTGGTCCAGACTTTAGACACAGCTGACTGGTAGCAACCAACATCTTTTACAACATTACATGATGATTTGCCTTCCTGAAGAAGTTCTCTCCTTTGTTTCTACTGACATCTCTCATGTTGGAGTCATGATTGACGTCAATCCACTTTGTGCAACAGCTCTTCAAGGTGTGAGCACTCTTTTTTTTTAAACTGACGACTAGTTTGCAGATGTAATCTGATGCAGGTGTTTGTATTAGAACTGCAAATTACAGTGTGATTCCATAATATGTTCCTCAGAATTTAGTGATTACATTTTTTTCCTCTACTTGATCCAAAAACACAATTATGACAACAATTATATTTACAATTATATTTATTAAAATTTATTAATGGCAGTGGTAATTCCATTATTTTTGTCAGGTGTTGTGTATAGCCTAAATACTATTATAATTATTAAAGAGTTAGCAATTGTGTGTGTGCGTGCGTGCGTGTGTGTGTGTGTGTGTGTGTGTGTGTGTGTGTGTGTGTTTGGGGGAGGTATTGAATTCCTACATTCAGTGGTTGAAGTCTTTACTATTACAAAAACATGAGCATGTGATAGACTTCTGATATTAGTCCATTACATTTTCAATTAGCCATTCGCAGAAGGGGATGCAGTGCTGCTCATTTTTCAGCTCAATGAGCAACAAGATTAAGAAAGTGTTTTAGTAAAATTATACCCAGTGCTTGCCATTTTTTTTGCTATCCTCCAGCTACAGATTATGTTAAATATTAGCAAAATGTTTTAAGAAATTGAAGTGAACATTTTACTTAATTACTTTTTGCTGTCATTGTATCTCCTTTTGTGACATATCTGAAATCACATTCATGTGAAATGGAGGTTTATAACTAAGTCTGAAAGCTTTGGCAAGTGCAACAGTGGTGTAACTGTGGGAACTGGGGAAATATACATATATACAGTATATATTCTTTATTGTATTATCCAATAGAAAATGTTAGTAGCCCAATAACTGATAAATAAGCATGGGGTAACTTTTATTCTACTAGAATCCAGTGATTACACAGACTATTCAAAAGTGATCAGCCTTTTGATCAGGCCACATGAAACTGGAACGCCCTCTGAAATCATTTGTTACCAATGCTTGGTTGAAAGGCATTAATTTGATTTAAATGTAAATGTTATATGTAGCCTGTAATGCACTAGCTTACCTTTGCACTAGCTTACCTTTTATCTGTATTCACCAGGGCAGCAATCGCGCCATCACATCGCTACCCTGACCTTAAAAAAATGGGTTCAAATTAAATGTTCCATGTATTAATAACTGTGAAAGCTGATTATACTTGATTACTTGTTCAAGTAAAACAGGATAAGCTAGCATAGTCAGTAATCCATTAGCTAAAGTTAAGGAGCCATCACACTATTGTCTTTTTACATAACTTATGACTTAATTGTATACTGACCTTTGTTTACATATTGTGCCTAATTTCCAAAAAGTTATCAAGCAGTCCGCGTCAGATCACAGTGGATAAGCTCTTCAAACGTTGACTGGAATTTAGTGAGAACTGTTTTTTACAGTTTTATGTTTCGCATGCTGAGTATCTATACAGTGTTGTAGATCGTTTTGAAAAACTTGGTTCCAAATTACACATGCTAATAGTCATTAGTTCTCTGATCTCATAGTGATCTGTTTGATGGTTAACTGTTTTCTGTTATCATTTGTCATTTTGAATAGTCAGATGTGTTCTTATAAGGAGAATGATTATAATTTTGTCTTGGCATTGTCGGCACATGCCCATTCTCTCTTTTTCATCTTCTATTTGCTGTTTCAATCAAGTCTGATTTTATTATCATTGTAAGCTGTAAGGCATTAAATTGTTAAGGCTGGTATCACACGGTACTCTATGGAGAGTCGGCGGAGTGAGCATGCCTTATCAAACATGCATTCTGGAGGACCCAGTGGAGCAGCTGCTACGCTGCCCAACATTAGAAGACAGCTGCAGAAAGTGAGTCCAACCCCTCCTGTTCCAATTCAGTGTGAGGAAATTGCACAGCATTTATCCTTCTAATGCTATACAAAGTTTATGGAAGTTTTGAATGTTTCTCCAAAATGAATGGAACTACATTGAACCGAAGCAGCAATGAATCATTTATAAAAGTAGCTTTAAATGTAGCTCTGCCTCCCAATTCTTTGTAGAATATGGACAGCAAGAGAGCTGAGCTGCACTCTCCCTAACCCAAGTTTTGGGGTTTTTTTTCCTCCAAAAGCATCATACTCGGATATAGGGCGCTGAGAGTGGGTTTGATGAGTTCACATGGAGTTCTGAGTCACATGCTTAATTGGTACACGCTTAAGAGCACTTTATTCTGCACTTTAGAGTTTTTAGTAAAATGATTTGAATGAGGATTTTCCTTCAGAGCGATATACAATCCAAAAACCTCTTACTTTGACCTTTTACTAAGGGCAAATAATTTTACATTAACCCCCTTCCCTAGAACCATACACAATCCGATCAACTTCATAGTTGTTAGGGTTCACATATGTGAACCAGACAATCTGGCCCAAGTGTAGGAACAGGACTGTGCAGTCTAAAGCTGATGCACAGAAGGAGATGTTTCAATATATACAGTATATACATGCATATGATATTTCTATAAAATATCCCCTGCTTGTGAGCAGTGTATGTATGTATGAATATTTGTGAAGTGCATGAATATAACAGAAATAAAACAAAATGTGTTTAACACCAAGTGTGTGGAGGAAAATAAGAAAGGCTGAAGTCTGAAGAATTGGCTATGGCTATGACAGGCACTACCTATCATTATTTTATTATTTAATGGTACCATGGCAAATAATACTCAGATAACACTTTTAATGTCCAATTTCAGCATTCCCTTTGGAATTTTTACCCCAACATTCTTTGTCAATTCTTTATTTCTCCATTAGTGTATTGTTCCTTTGGTTCCATCAACTGTTGAAGAGACCAAAGCCTTTAGTCAGTCAAAGAACAATGGCCAAGTCACACCTTTTGCAAAGGAATTTATTTCTAGTTGACTAAAAAGTATCACAACAGAAACGTATTGTAGTATTTGCTTGACAATATATTGGTCATGGATTTGCAAATGCAAGAGAGTGGTAGGGACAGAAGCAAGACAGCTAAAGAGAAGTAAAATATAAGATAGATAAAAAGTTATGATCCTGCAATTTCCCATTCTCACCATGAGCATCTTTCCACATAGTACACAACATAGAACCAGCTCTGAGGAAACCTTTTATCCTCTGTTTTTGGAACTTAATATTTAATTATTCCCCTCTTGCTTAGTGCATTTATTTCTTTATGTGGTTACCTTATGTAGGCATGATACCTGCATGTACTTGTTACCCTTGGAGTGAGAAAACTGTGAATGTCATATCAGGCACAGCATACTTAACAAAGATCTGGTACAGAACAATATTAATAATAGTACTGCCTTACATGCGCTTAATAAACAGAATTGTTGGTAAGGCAAATTATGATAACATTTATCTTTCACTTTGATAACAAACAATGTTAACTGGACTGTTTCAAATTACTGGGAACTATTTATTTTTGAGTTTTAAATGTTGTCTTTGTTCGAGCCAATTAAATAAACTTCAAACACATAAGTGCTAACAGACACTGAATAAACCACTTTAATCTAGGTATAATCTGTGTATTTTAGCTATAAATCAGATTGTTTTATTATTATTACTATACTGAAATATTATATTATATTATATTATATTATATTATATTATATTATATTATATTATATTATATTATATTATATTATATT
>JAUZST010005944.1:0-15195 GCA_034779995.1 Parotocinclus haroldoi
CCATCTTCAAACGCCGCTTGAAGACCCACTTATTCCGTACTTACCTCAACTAACACCCCCCTCTTTTTCTCTCTCTCGTTCTTACACAAAAAAAACCCCACACAACCTTTACAGTTTCAGAAGTGTTTCCTTTATTATTATTATTATTATTATTATTAGATTCCTGATCATTAGGAATAGACGATGCCCACGGATGTACCGCAGCACTCTGTGATAAGGAATCCATCTGTGAAACACGGCGGTGGTAGGATCATGGTTTGCTGCCTTGTTGGACGGCTCAGATCATCACGGATGAAACAACGAAAATGTAAGTCTAAAAAACCGCGGACGCCATGCAGCAAGAGAAAGAAACTAAACACACGGACGGTGAGTGGCCAAGTCGAAGTCCGCACTGAAATGTTACGGAGGGACCCGAAGCGACCCGTTCATGTGAGGAAACAAAGCAGCGAGGGCTGATCGGCTGGCCCTGGACGGCTGAGAAACAAAGAGGATAAAATGCAGCCTGCAGCCGTCACAGCCCTGCGCTCCGAGTCCATTGTTACGCAAAAGCAGCGTGTTTACACGTAAACATGTTCCTCAGGCTCAGCGGTGAGTTACGCAATGGACGTAACATCTGCATTACGTTTTATTTTGGATTTTAAGTCCTCTCGATCCGCTCGAATTCCAAACGTTAGACGTAAGAGCTTTGCTTGAGTGCCGGGTTTTAATCCCCTCTGCCTTTTCCCATTCAGCTTCATCACACTCAGATCACTGGGAGCTCTTTAACTGGTTCCTCTTCCTTTGTGCTTTGTTACATGTATTCCGTAACCCGGGGGCACACCTGGTCCGCGTCACATGACCACAGGCTCAGTCGACCTCCAAGGGGTCGCACGACGTGACGATTTATTTCCTTATTCCTTGTTTATTTGAAAGAAACCGCCAAACCTATCATCAAGATATAAAACATGATCCGTAAGCTTCAATGACATTTTTCGGGCAAACCTCTGAGCTCCAAACAAACAGAATTTTTTTTTTTTTTAAAAGAATTGAGATATTAAACAGGCATCAGTGTTAACTAATTAATTCATTAACAACTATCATTTTTGTTTATGTTCAAATTGAAATATTAATAAATACGTGGAGCCTGGCCTGGTGCAAACATATTTTAAAAATGAAATCAAATCAAAATGTTAAAATTTATAATGAATAACTATTATAAAACAAGTAAATAAAAATGAGTAAACAAGTTTAGTTTTAGAAATAAATTCTAAATTCTAAATAAAATATAAAGGGTGAATACATTTATAAATGCAAATATTACCATGAAATATTTTTTCAAATATACAGCAAATATTTAATAAAATAATACATTCATTTATTAATTTTTTAAAAATCACTTTTTCAGTACTACTACAGTATTAATATTTTATCAAAGTATTACCGCCGCCTCACAGCAACGAGGTCCCGGGTTCGATCCCAGAGCCTGCGCGTCCTCCCCGTGTCTGCGTGGGTTTACTCCGGGTACTCCGGTTTCCTCCCACATTCCAAAGACATACGTGTTAGGTTAATTGGTGTCTCTAAAGTGAGACTTTATATCGCTACCGTGTTATTTACGATTAAATCAAACACCATTGAAGCCTCTGGAGCGGTTCATGACCCTAAAACATTAATGAATGCACTAACGCCTAATGAACAGCACTGAAGTTTGTCCGCATTTCAAGTATGGAGGGTTTTCTGAAGCACCTTAGCCTGCTGTAGAAAGGAGTACTCAGTCCTACCGCCTAAACCTCCAAAATTAGGAAGGCGAGACAGAAGCTGAGGTGGAGATGCCAGGACCAGGCGCCAACATTACCCTGGAAAAACCTCCCTTTTAGCTTGATCCTAAATTAGGACGAAATAGAAAGTTCACTTTTACCATCACAACCCACGACTGGCTGCCTAAAATAAACTTAACCATCGCTTCTTGGGCGCTCAGAGAACCCACGGCACGATCTCGTTCGGGCTGATTTATTGGTTTATATAAAGATGCGCTCGTGTAAACAGGCACAGCGCTTACACCGACGGCCACTTCATTAGGGACGCCCCTCTGGTGTTGCGTCGGACCTCGTTAGGCCTTCAGGCCTGCAGCGCACGTTTCCACTGGAAACCATTCTGCAGGAATTTTGACTCACACTGATCAGCTCGTTCTACGTCGTCCCTGAGACGCTCTGAGATGCGGGATTCAAGTCTGGACCCCCGGGTCCATACTTCCCCACTGCTCACTGGTCCTGCTTTTGTGTTCTTGCGTCTACTGAAATACAACTAGAAATCTTATAAATAAAGTTTCTTGGTGCTGGATTTGTATATAATTCACTTCTGTGGCTCACAGGTAAGTGCCACCTGCTGGAAACAGCAGTCTGGATTTGCAGCCCCGGGCCTGGACCTGTAACAGAAGGTCGGTGGTGTGGTTATGGCCGTCGCAATCCGTGCTTAGTTTGTAAACACTGACGTGCCGGAGCAACTGATGGTGCAGCGGCGCATGGCGGAACAGAAATCTAAATAATGGTGGCTGCACTGTGTAAACTGTCTGTATTGTTTGTTTGTTTATTTACAGTACCTAAGTATACAAGGAAAGCACAAAGTGCATGGACAAAAGTATTGGGACACACCTCTCAATCAAAAAAATTCCTGTGCGTCGTTAAGTCTCGTTGCCAGACTTGTATCAAATTCAGCCCCTGGCCGTGCAGTCTGCCTTTATTAACAGTAATAACAGAAAGAGTTGTTGAGCGAATTTGGACGTGGTTCTGTATTAGGATGGCACCGTTACAACAGGCCGGCCGGCAAAGTTTCTTCCCTCCTAGATATTCCACCGTTAACTGGGAGCGGTTATACTGAAAAGAGGAAGCGACCAGAGCGGGGGCACCCAGGGCTGGCCGGTGCTCCCAATGACTACAGGGTTCCAAACCGTCTCTGCAAACCTAACATCAGAGCTAGAACTGGGAATCTGGCAATCTTAATATTTAAACCTAACAAGGACAACATTTGGGACCATCTGACTTTGTGGGAACATTTTGGGGGTGGCCCTTTTTCACTTCTGTCCTGTGAAAGGTCCATAACGGCAGGGTTGGGGCGGGTTTGGTTTGGTTTGTGGAAGAACTGGAAAGGAGAAATCCCCACAGGCACAGTCCAAAATCTCGTGGAAACCCTTCCCGGAGGAATGGGAGCTAGGCCACTTTTGACCCTCTTCGACTTCCATAGCCTACCCTACCAGCCAGATTTGTGCCGTTTCACCCCTCGCAGATGTTACAGTCGTCGTTTTGGTGCCTCTGCTACCTGCTTTGTGACTGTTTTGTGTTTTGTTTAGCCACTTCCTTGTCTTGTTCCCCTGTTTCCACCTCATGCTTGTTAGCCTCTGTTAGCTCTACTGTGTATTTAGCTAGCTTAGGCCTGCATTGTGTGTTTAGCGCTGTTTAGTCTTCCCTGCTTGTTTATATTGGCACGTTTCACACTTTGTAATGAAGTCACTCGCGTTAACATCCTGCTTCTCTCCTCTCCGTTCGCCCAGGCGTGACACGCTGGACCAAATATTCAGTTTTGCTACGGTGACTAAATTAATGTCGAACCCAAAACATTTACGTTTACGTTTACGGCATTTAGCATACGCCCTTATCCAGAGCGACTTACAACTTATACAGTCTTACAATTTAAGCAACGGTGGGTTAAGGGTCTTGCTTAAGGATCCAACTGTGGCAGCTTGGCAGAGGTGGGATTTGAACCCTGGACCTTTAGGTCCAGAGTCCAGTACCTTAACCGCTAGGCTACCGCAGTCCCAAAGGGCAGCTGTGCTGTGATAAACCGACGACGTACTGACGGATCTTAACAGATTAATCATCCATGATCTTCCACTTAATCCACACGGGGTCGCGGGACAGCCGGTGCCCACCCGCAACACTGGGTGCAAGGACCAGAACTACCCTAGACGGGGCGCCAATTTAGCCACGCACTAAGAGCCGCTTTATATGCACCAATTAAGCTAACGCATCTTTAGACTGCTGGGGGAAACCGGAGTACTCGGAGTAAACCCACCCAGACATGGGGAGGACCCAGATCGCTCCACCCTGGGACTGAAGCCGGGACCTCTTTGCCGTGTGGCGGCGGTGCCACCCCACCGAGTCACCGGGCCGCCCTATTTTCATCATGTCTTGTCTTTATTTATCAATCTTTTTTATACAGGAAAAGATGTCTTATTTTGCAAACGCTGGGCTCCCGGGACGTCCCATTCCTAAAAATACACAGAATAAACATGCAAGAACATTTCATAGAAACGATACTGTATGTTCAAGCTGTGATTTTAGGTGCCAGGCAGGGGCGCAACACCAGAAATTTGGTTTTGGATGGGCCCTGACAAAGGTGGGTATAAAAACATATATGATTCAAAAACAATAATGAAATCAAATCGAGTAAAGCTGACGTTCGGTAAAAAAAAAAAGCCTTTTGGTATTTCAAAATGACATACCCTCTACTGGAATACCCCCTCATGTTTGTGAGCAGCGTATCACTCACTAATGTGTTCCTATGCTTCTGTGGCCCATCTGCTTCAAGGTTTGACCCTCCTCCGCATACCTTGTTTGTAACGAGAGGTTATTTGCCCTCCCGCTACCTTTCCATCAGCTCGAACCTGTCTGCATTCTTGTCTGCCCGGTTTGATCAGACAGTTGAGTTTTTGGGATTTGATACGCCCCGGTATGTGCTTAAGACGCAACAGTTGTAGAGTGTCCTGATATTTGTGAATCCCTTGCACGTTATTGTAAAGTCCATGGCAGAAACACATAAGCGTTCGAGCTGCAACAACGCATCCGTGAGGGCCGGTCCTCTGGGGGTAACACGATCCAGTCTGAGCCACCTGTGAGCTCCTGTACACATTTGGGGGTGGGGGGGGGGGGCAGTTTATTGTAGATTTTCATGGGAAAACCTTTTAGTGAAACTGAATCCGGTGGCAAAAAAAAACAAAACTTGAGGAACAAAGGGACAAAGAGAGGCCCGTTTGAGTCTCGTTTTTACTTACACATAGTTATCTGGGTAAAACTCACAACCGGCAAGTAAAAAAAAACAAAAACAGCACGTGGCAACACCATGTGCGTAAAACACAGACATGGCCTTAGTTATCCGAACCGAATATCGCTCGCTGTTAAGTTATCCGTTTCTCAGCGAGCCTGGGTTCCTTTCATGCAGCACAGAGCAAGAGGCGTCCTGCTTGCCGGAGTGTTGACAGCTGCACTGACCTTTTGGTTTGTTTCGCCCGCGTGCCCTCGCTGCGTCCACACGACTCTCCCCTTCACATTAAAAAAAAAAACACAAAAAAAAAACATGGGTTTGTCAGCTGGCATTAAAAAAAAGTTCCTCAGTGTGAGGTAATTCTCTGGATATCTATGCTGCCACTTAGACGCTCTCCTTCCCTCTCCCTTGCTTGGACCCCTGACTTAGATCAAGAAGACAATGGAAGTGTGTTAGTGAAGCGTACATATAATTTGTGCTTTAAAAAGATGCCCTTTTTTTTAAAAAAATGAATGCAGTCACTGTTTCCTTAAGCTAACAAAAGAGCCTTCCATAATCACATCCACGCCAATACGGTGATTTAATGCCACTTAGCTATGAAAGGCGAGGTTTCCGTTTCACAATGCTGCACTAAAACAGATGTCTTTTTGTGTCTTTATCCTTTTCTGGGCTCTTCAGAGGGCAAAGTGGCAAGAAACTGGAGAACCGGGCTTGGTTTTAAAAAGGAATCACGTTAAGCACAGAGCTATTTTACGCACATAATCCTAGGAGCTCGTGCTTTTTTTTGCCCATACAAACAATGAAGCTCAAGTGGCTCGTGGTACGAGTCAGTCGTTAGACAGTCGGGCCTTAGGACCCGTTCTGGGCCTGCAAAACAAAAAGTCTGGGGTTAGAACATGTTAGAACAGGGAAGAGGTAAAGGGGAAGGAAAATGTTTTGTTTTTTTTTAATACTTATCACCACCAGCATCTGAAATCCAATCCAAATCCAAATGGTAAAAAGGAACTGTAATAAACTGTAATGGGGTATAAAAATCTGTCTTTTAATTCTGAACGGTTGCAGGTTGCAGTTTTTGGGGGCTTTTTTTCTAAAGTGCAGTTAGTTATATAACCTGTCTCGCCAATATTCCTGCGAGTTTATCTTGTTCAGTCTCTAAAGTGAAGGACATTACACATTTTCCCAGATGTTTGAATCTGTTCATCTGGACATCCGTTTTTCTTCTTCAGCCTCGGCCAGTTGGAGAACTTCCCCAGTCTTATATACAGCACGTTCCATAACGACTGATAGCATAAGAATGGTACCGGTGATCAGTTTAATATGCAGATTACCACGGCCATTAACGACTACGGCCACGTTTGCCGTTCACACGGGATTGGGGAAGGGCTGCGATGAACGCCATGTAAGATGGTGAGAGGTCTACCCTGAGGGCGCGTCCTCGGTTCAGGGATGGACGTGGCTTCGTTTACTCCGTGTTCAAACCATCGTTCCTCCCTATACAGGATCTTCATCCTTGAAAGAGTGGATAACGGCCTGTAGGGGGTTGTTTCTGGCGTATCGTGTCTTTGGGTTTGAAAGCAACAGAGAGACGGTGTTTGGACAAAAATGCGACTCAATTGTTCCGATGTCGCTGCCACCTATGGAATCACAACTGGTTTACGCTTGGGTTGTGGTTGTTGTGCTCCTTTTGTAGAATTGCTGGAGCCCTGTTTGGTTGTCTCACCGGCTTTGGCAAAGGCCCAGTTCGGATAACCACATTTGACCAGGGCCCGCTTAATGTGGGATTTCTCTCCATCCTTGGCCGCTGCCTCAGTGGGGACGCTGTCTGCTCGGTGGTACAGTGTCCTGATGACTCCTGGTTTGTGTTCCAGTGGATGATGAGAGTCAAACCTTGAAGTACTGATCCGTACGTGTAGGCTAAGGGTAAACATCGACCTTCAAGTGTCCCCCCCCGTCTCCAATCACAGCCTCACAATCCAAAAAGGCTAACCTGTGATTCTTCACATCCTCCCTGGTGAGGTTCCTGAGATTTCGTTTTAACCCAGGTGTCATCCAAAGATCTGAACCAATGGCTGGGTGGGGTTCCTGAACAGGATCTTCTTTTCCGCTTCTTCCATGTACCGGTCGGCCACAATGGGTGAAACTGGGGAACCCGGGGCACACCCATGTTTCCGCCCATAGCACTGTTCTCTGTATGTGAAATAGGTGGAATGTAGACACAGCTCCAGAAGCAAACACACCTGGTCCGAGGTGAGGGTGGCCCTATTGTTGAGAGCGGGGTCATTCTGTAGTTCTGTTTCTCCCACAAAAACGGATGTCCAGATGAACAGATTCAAACGCCTGGGATTCTCCTACCCGGACATTATAGATTTTATTCACTGATCACGTGATTACTCTCTCGCTCACGCTCGTAATAGGTCACCTGTTTTGGGATTTTCTTTTCAGGTGACAATTCACTTCTTTCGGGCCTATTTCAATCGACCTGGCTGCTTATTTCTCCTGTGGGACTTGGCAACCCTGATTTTTTTTTTTTGTCTTAGTCGTTCCTGTTTGTGTGGTTGACTTTCCGCCCCTTAATTGCACCTTAATTGAAAAATGGTAACGACAATACTCACAAGTAAAACACACACACAACAGCGACAGAACACGCCATGCACAACTGCAGACAGTGACAAGAGATAGGGGTACGACAAAAAAACAGAGGACAATCAGCCTGCTGTAATTGAGCAGCTGACTGTGGAAGGAGAAAAGGGTCAGAAAGGACAGAACATGAGGATCATGTGGCTGAGCTGGGATGAGGGAAAAGAGCAGAGAGGTCAAGGTGAAGGTGAAGGTGCGGTGACATACCGTTAGATCGCTCGCCCTGACAGAGCACAAGGGATCTTGGGAATTGGAGTCTAAGATGCCTGGATGGGGACGCAGAGAGTGTGAAGGAGCTCACCGAATTCCAGGATAGAACAGTTTTTTTTTTTTTATTATTATGACTACGTCTCTGTTTCCAACCTGGTCTATCAACAGCACACAAAATCAAGCAACCCTGACCAAGGCGTGAACAGGCAGGTTTCGTCCTTTCCGTCCTCGACAGCCTATAGGTGTGTATGTGTAAACCTTGTTTGGCTGGAGTAAGGGTTTACAAACACAACCCGTATATCTGTGGCCAACACAGGCATCACAAACGGTGTGTCTATCTGTCAGTCAGCGCAGAAAGATAAACACTTCACGTGAACCCTGCCCACTCTGCCTGATCTGACCCAACAGCAGGGTAATGCACGCCTTTCTACTCATGCTGACCCGCCGTGCCACTTATGTCTCGCCTTATCGGTGTGTGGATCTGAGAGGTTTTCAAACATTTACACCTTACCCCCGAGCGTGAGCTCATTGGGAGGTGCCACGGCGAAAGCTTACGGAAAGTTTATGTAAGTGTCTTGTTCGTGTGCTTCTCTTAGACCTGTAGCACTTGTAGCGTGAGTATGCGCTCCAGAAATTATACAGTAGCGCAGGTATGTGTTGTTTATTTACCGTCTGCATCACGGCCTGTTGACCACACGTGACCGCAGTGACATTAGTACAGATGCCGCTCATAAACCCTTCGACTTAAACCAGTCAAAACCCCCAAAAGGGTCCCCAAACAGGCGGACAGTTTCGCTTCCGGAAGTGGTTTTCCAGATGCACGGTGTTTTCCCGTTTCAACACAGCCATCGATCCGGTAAAGCAGGTTTTGTTTCATGTGTTTGCTCTGATATTTCCCCAAATTCCTAAAGTGTTACATGGAAGCGGAGGGGCGGAACATCATCCGTACACTTCTTAGCAGAGATAACAAGCTCAGTAGCTGCTGCAAGCTTAGTAAGAAAGCACCGCTGATCCTTACACGCTCGTGCGTAGCTGGAGAGGGCTCAAACTTATGTGCACCCATACGGAACCGAACGCGCTGAGATAGAAAGTGTGTGAACTCCAAATAATAATAATAATAATAATAATAATAAGAGGCATAGGAGCAGAAATACTTTCTGCCTAAACTAATAACACAAACGTAACACAATCAGAGTTGATGGCACGCGACTAGAAGTGACAGGCCGTAAACACAAGTGCAGGAAACAGACAAAGTATTAAGGGAGAAATGGAGGCACTGGGCTTTTCTGGCCGGTCCGGGAAGCTCCTTCCAGCTATAAGGACCCAGAAGACTGAATCATCGTGATCTAGGCGGATGTACAGATGGTCGGTAGATCTTAATTGGAGGAATGTAAATACGGGTAAGCACCGTTTAACACCCATCCGATCAACTTCTGCTTGCTTCTTTCCCCATATAATTTGACGTAAAGATCAGTGTTTTAACTCTAGACGTTGCGGCTGGTCACCTTAAATCCACCATTTACTCAAAAGTTCACTACCTAACTGGTCGTGTCCTGGCTTGCTTGTTAGCTCATGTTTGACACCGAGACTGTTCGTTTCAACTCCGTTTGGAGACTTAAGTGTACATATAGGTGCCTGTCCTATTGTGAGTAGTACTCACTTGTATTTGCCCCCCATATCACTTCTGTAAGAACTGGTTCATGGTCACTGGCTGAGAATCATTCAGGAGTTTTTTTTCTCCTTTTTTATTTTAACCGGCGGCATGAGTTTAGTGATCGCGGACCTCTGGGTGGTCCGGGGACGCCTGTAGCAGTCTTTTGAGGTGAAGACAGTGCATTCCATTCTTTATATAAGTAGACCATATGGAGGAATAGGTATGATATTTTCTTGACTTGGATACGATCCGGACTGATCAAGCCCTGGAATACGACACTAATTTGACAGGCTCTTTCTTTTCTCAGGATCACGATCAGGTAAGAGGTCGGACTGTTTATGAAACTGAAACGATACGAGACATGCCCCAGTTATTTTTCTGTAAAGGATGATTGTGGCTGCAGGTTTTTAATCTGGCCAAGCAGGAATTGAATTCTTAGACGGCTCATGTTGCTTTGGCGGCTTTTTACCTATGGTATTACCTCCGCATCATGACCTGAGCAAGCACCTTTAAATGGTCCGGGCAGGGACAGGGGTGTGCAGTGAAGGTGCATTCTGTACCTGGATCCTGTACCCTGTACCCCCTCTCTACTGGGGGTCTGTCCCCTAACAGCTAGGTCAGAACTGACCATCGAAACGACTACGTAGGTCTGTCAGCTGGACAAAATGTCTCAGAGTGCCATCATTAAGAGGTACACTACCCAAAAGTAGCCCATGAGAGCCTTTTTATAGGGCAGTGATATAGGGGAAGCACTATTTCGCCCTTTTGTGGACAATAACAACACACTGGAAGCATTTCATGACTTGGTATCCCCGGTGCGGAAGCAGCTTTTAGATGTTGCGAGATGGAATTTCAGCTACAAAGCGCTAAGTGCTTTGCAGAAATGGATCCTTATTAACACATGAAAAGGAGCTGACCAGAAAATGAAGATTTTGTTGGGTTTTTTTTTTTTTTGATTGACACTTTCCATACGGTCCCAGCCTGTTCTGATTAGGAGTTTTATTTTCCTATTTTCCTATAAGGTTTTGGGATGGGGCAAGGGTCTATACAGACAACCTAGGGCATGGGCAGCCAGTCTGGGGTGGGGTGTCTGGTCTTGGACTCGTCTGAGCCCTATGAATTTCGAGACCGTGCCCTTATGTGTGGTTTACACAGAGAAGAAACACACTTGGTGTTTTTTAAACCGAAACTGAGCTAAACAGGTGACCGGGGGTGCCTGAATTAGTACTAAGTGCTATTCAGAAGCTTCATGTCACACTGTCATGTGATGTGAGATGATTTGGGGCCCCTCCACGCCTCCCTCCTTCTCCTTGTCCTTTCCGGATGTGAAGCCCCTCGGGTCCTCTGCCTCATTGAGGGTCATTACCGGTGGGCCACCATGGCTGGTCCCAGGGGCCACAATTACCTCCGGTAGGGTCTATGGTAGGGAATTTGTTGGCGTTTCTTCTTAGAGATAAACGATCTGGCTGCTGGAGTTTTAACTGCAAACAAACTCACCAAGAAATCCATATTTAATCACTGTGCAAATTAAAACCAAAACAAACAAACAAAAAAAAAACCCAGCATTTTCACCTTGTACTGGGGATCCAGATTTACATGGCCTGCAGTAATGACTTTGGGAGCGGGGATGAGGAAGGCGATACCTAAAATAAGTTGAAAGGACAAAATGAAAGTCTGTGTGTGAGCTGTTTTTTTTTATTAAACGTTCACAATGTTTGTATTCTGCAGAGATTGAGATCCCAATTTATTAAAAAGGCATAAAAAAAAGAAGAGCCAGAACTTTACTGGAACCTAATCATTGTACATGACTTGATTTGAACAGCTCGGTTTGGTTTCAGAGCTTGGTTAAGGTGCTGGACTATAAACCAGAAGGTCCAGGGTTCAAATCCCACCCCCGCCACAGTTGGGCCCCTGAGCAAGGCCCTTAACCCACCATTGGATTGTAAGACCGTATGAATTGTAAGTCGCTCTGGATAAGGATAAGGGCGCCACTGACTTTTTTTGAAACAAAACAGGGTGTAGCCCACGTGAAGGAGGCACCGCTCGACACGCTTCATTGTTTAACTTCATTAGTCTTGCAGCTAATAAACTTCGACACGCCCTTTGCATCTGGTTCGGACTCTCAGACAACCGGTCCTTTAGGCGTGACCTCGGTACCATGTGAAAAACAGCCAGGTAAGTACGTATGCAAATAGATACGCCTCAGGTTATGACTCAGTGTTTTCGATATACGATCATTAAAGGCATGCACACACTCGTACACTTGGCACCCGGCTGGAGGAACGGTGTGAGAACATACACTCCTGGATCTGGGAGGGAAACCAAAAGCACAGAGCAGACCGACCTTTTCTCCAGATATGGATCTTAGGAACGTCCACAAATGTTTTAGCGAACGTCAGCGGAGGCCCGAGCGCAGCACGAGACTCGTACATGGTGTGATCTGCGCTCTCTACTCATTCCCGTTTAGAGACCTCACTCAGGTTCATCCTACACCCAAAATTTGTTCCACGGCTCACACCTAGGGGCAGTACGTAGGCGTCAAACTGGCCAGTACACTCCCGGGGGAGAACAAAATGCCTGAACCCAGATTACAAAGCTGTGTTTTTTTTAATTAATACGATCCTTAAATATAGAGACACCCTGGTTACCACGTGATTTAAGCCTTTCGGGTTTATTTTGTTCCATTTTCCCTGCAAACTCGTCTTAAGATGTAAAACGACCTTTTTGCCAGTCGGGGTAAGGAAAGGCTTTTGGTGGACCAAAGCGTACAGGGGTCCCACGCAGAAGAAAGCACCTATTCACTGGGATCCTAATCGGGGTTCATCATGGGCTCACCATCTTTATCGCATGTCTTAGGTTGATTTGAACAGCTCGGTTTGGTTTCAGAGCTTGGTTAAGGTACTGGACTATAAACCAGAAGGTCCAGGGTTCAAATCCCACCCCTGCCACAGTTGGGCCCCGGAGCAAGGCCCTTAATCCACCATTGGATTGTAAGACCGTATGAATTGTAAGTCGCTCTGGATAAGGATAAGGGCGTCTGCTAAATAACGTAAATGTAAACAATCGATTATTGGACAGTCTGATCTTAATATCACAGAGCTGATTATTTAGACACGAGTCTCTCACTGGGCCTGTGAGCTTCGTATCACTTAATGAGAGCCACTTTGCTTAGGCAGGACCTATCCCTCCCCAGACCTGACCAACATCACACACATAGAGGAGCCAATTAACCTCATGCATGTCTTTGGAATGTGGCAGGAAACCCCACACAGACACAGAGAGAACATGCAAATTCCACACCAGTGCAGGGCCAGGATCGAACCAAGGATCCCTGGAGCCGCTAGGCTACCACACTAACTGCATGCGCCACCCTGTGACTAGAGAAGTGAACTGTGCACAGGCAGTAGCAAGGCCGGGGTTTGAGCTCAGGTCTGTGGAGCTGGTCGTTTTTATTTAACTAATGTTTATATAAAATGTTACAACAAACGTATTAATTTCATTCTTAATTCTTACTTAGAACGCAAAGCTCAAGGAGAATTTTCTCTTTTTGACTCTTGGTCCTCCTAAAGTTTCCTCCTAATAACGTATAGGCCGTTTTTTTTTGCCCCAGTCACCCTAGGCTGGATGAATTAGGGCTCTGCGCTTATAATAGATAACAGGGGTTATAAATAAGTGTAAAGCTGATTTGAGACGTTGCTCCTTCGTTTAAAAACGCGCTGCAGAAATATATTCATATATTGATTTGTTTCTATCGTGATGCCGAATTTATTTCACTCGTGCACCCTTCAGTCTCTAAAAGAACACGTTTAAAAACGTTCCCAATGCGCAAATGCTTTAAATAGTGGATCGCCCACTGTTACAGCGCACCCGTTTGGTTGTGTTGTGTTGTCAGGTGTTGTCAGCTTTGCTGAATGTGGTTTGTGTTGTGTTGTGTGTCGTGTGTCGTGTTGTGTTCCTCTGAGCCACCGTAGCAAGCCACACCTCCCGTTCCTCCTGCTTTATTCAGGCGCTTTAATCAAGCGCTTCGGCTCAGACGGAGCGCAGCGCACATGGACGCAACTTCTGCTGCTGTTCCCGGACCTGGAGCCCGATCTGCCCAGCCTAGGGACGCTTCACTCTGCTGCTGGCACCGCGCACAACCGAAAAAGCTCTGCAGCTTCCGTAATTCTTCTCAAACCCGCAGTGCAGAGCTCCACACGTGAGCTGGACGGCTTGGGGAAGATTGCGTAAAAGTTGAAGGCGTCCGGCAGGGATCGGGCATGCTGTAGTAAAACTCATCCCTGTCCAAGGGCTCGTCTTAAGGATGGTTGATAGAGGGCCCTTGCTGACCTCGGCTATTATCTTCTACCTGTCCATCGGGGCTGCGATCTTCCAAGTGCTGGAGGAACCCAACTGGAAACTGGCGGTGAACAAGTACAACAAGCAGAAGGAGCAGATCCTGAGAGATTACCCGTGTCTCAACAAGGGTGATCTGGACAAAATCCTGGAGGTAAGATCTGATCCAGATCTAATACAGTTTTGCGTCGCACAAGACCCGAACACACACACACACACGCACGCACGCACACACGCGCGCATAAAGGCTTCACGCGTTTACTCAGGTTCACAGACAAAATAAAAATAGGAAACTAGAGCTGCATTTCCAGAAGGAGCTACCGCAGTGCTTGAAATGTGGCCCGAAGAAAGAATGTCTCTCTCAGCACTCTTGCCACGTTACTGATACCCAAGATTGCTTTTCTGTAATCCCAATTTGTATCCCGGCGCTTTTACATTTATGTCTTTTGTCTGAACCTTCTGGTCCAGAGTCCGGTACCTTAACCGATAGTCTACTATAGTCCAACTTTGGCCATGTGTGTGTTTGCGTCCCAATATTTTTGGCAACGTGCAGGATTGCGTCCCAGATCTAGTTCCAATAAGTGGTCCAGAGTTTAAGTTCCTTTGTAACAGTGAGTAATTCGGAAATCTCTGCCTGCTCTCATTAGTCCGTCATTACGCTCATAAATCCCTGTATCTTGCAGAATCTTATCACGCAACTACTATTAATGTATTGACTGTTTATTGACACTTACTTAAATCAGTCCAGACTGCGACGAGTGCTTCAGTAGCCAGAGCTTTAAACCTCACAGTGGTGGCACCTGGTTACCTTTATATAAAGATCAAACAAACGGCGCTCAAGTTCAGATCTGTACATGGATGAGCTTCCTCACTGGGATTTGTGTACCGTTTACTTTAATGTGATCAGGGTGCTCCATTCCCACGTCTCTGCGGGTTTTTTTTCTGAGCGTATCTTTGTCTCACAAGCGCTAGATGGAGTTTTGTCACAGTGCAGACAAGTATAATTAATTTAATGTCCAATTAAATAAACAGATGATCAATGCTCTATCATGAGCCTGAGCTTAAAACCAGTACGTTCTTCAAAGGTTCAAATTGCGTCCCAATACTTTTGGCCACTTGCGGGTTTGCGTCCCAATACTTTTGGCCCCGTGCGGGTTTGCGTCCCAATACTTTTGGCCCCGTGCGGGTTTGCGTCCCAATACTTTTGGCCACGTGCGGGGTTGCGTCCCAATACTTTTGGCCACGTGCGGGGTTGCGTCCCAATACTTTAGGCCCCGTGCGGGGTTGCGTCCCAATACTTTTGGCCCCGTGCGGGGTTGCGTCCCAATACTTTTGGCTACTTGCGG
>JAUZST010005945.1:0-15195 GCA_034779995.1 Parotocinclus haroldoi
ACTACAATAGAGTATTTACTCAGCGGATGAATACTCACCAAAAACGAGAAGTAAGACCAGAGCGTCGGCCGCCTGAGATGTTTCATTATAGACTGAATTCATTCAAGCCCTACGATGCCACCCGAACGTTCTGCAAGTTCTACGGCTTAAATAGTGTCGGAATGATCGCGGGTGGTGTTGCAAAGTAACTCCCCCCAAGAAACGAGGGAACACTGTATACACACAGACCATGGGCCAAAAGTCTTGTTTGGTACAGCATTGTGTCACGTCTCTAAGTATTCCTCAGGGTACTGGCTATGCCTGTCATGGGACACTGACCAGGTGTGCCCCCGTTGCAGTAAAACATAGCTCTTTTGTATAACTTAAGAGCTTCTTACTACCAAATATTGTATTTGAGTGCATGGCTGAGCATTTCCTGACGATAAATGTAGGCTTCGTTTAAAAACCCAGTTATCCTGCCGGGCTCATATGGATGGGGTCGAGTTTAATAAATTGTATCATATCAAACAGGCTGGACTTGGGTACTTTTGTACATCCACACCATATGGACAAGTGTTTTGGGACTCCTACACATTGCACCTACGGGAGCTTCCTCAGAGCTTCGAAATCAACAGGCGATAATATAGAGTTGGTTCCTCCTTTGCATATAACAGCTTCCACTGTACATCTGTAAGATGGGACGTTATTTATTTAATTAACATTTAGGTCACCCATGGAGGACGGGTTCCATTTTGAGTCTTGGTCCTCCCAAGGTTTCTTCCTTCTTCTTTCAGGGAGATTTTCCTTGCCACTGTCGCCCTAGGTTTGCTTAATTTGGGATTGGCCTTTTTAAGGCAATGTAAGATTGTAAAGCTGCTTTGAGACAATGCCCCGTTGTAAAAAAAAATTTTGATTTGCATTGAATTTGAATTGCTGCTGAATCAGAGGTTCTGCCATACAATCTCCGTTCATGCCGAAGGAGTTCGTTGGGTTTAAGTCAAGCCAGTCAAGTTCTTCCATGGCAAACGCACTCACACTGGGCCAGAAAAAGGGCCTTCCCCAAACTGGTCCCATGAAACCGGAAGTGCACAATTGTCCAAAATGACTTTGTATGATGAAGTGTTAAGACTCCGCATCACTGGAACCTGGCATCACACAACCAATGTGATATTAATGCCTGAGGAGGTAGAGCGTTGGCAACTTTGATGCCCTATACGACTCGGCGCTGTAACTCTATGTGGTCTGTGAGTTGCTGTGGTTCCTCAAACCTACACTTTACAATAATACTACTCACAGCTGACAGTGTTTGTGAAGGCAGACTACACGGCTAGGTGCTTGGTTTTAAGCACATGTGGCAATGGGGAGAATGGAAGCCCTGAATTTTGGGTTTAAGTATGTCCCAAAACTTTTGTCCATATAATGCATGTGTAATACGAACGCACAAGCGTCCACACACACACACACACACACAAGTCCTGATGCTTGCTCGTGAGATTTCCTGCTAGGATCATTGCCATAATGTGTACGGCCAGAAACATGGACCTATTGCTAGACAACAAGCACAGCAGCACAGAACTCAGATGTTTAGCACAGATCAGGTAGAAGATGAGCAGAGAAAATGGGAGGTGGATGTTACCTTGCAGATCGAGCTCCTATGCTGAAGCCCAGATATCCCTCCTGCGGCAGCGAGTCGTCTCCCAGCTCCTTGAGGTCCTGCGGCCGCAGATACTGCTCTGTCTCCCCGGTCAACGCATCTTCACCTGACGGACCAGACTAAAAAAGGTGAAGCAGGAGCCAAGGGGAAATTTACAAACGGGCGACTTCGGTTACACCGCCATGCCTGGCGCAGCTGCTAGATAATTTATCCATGACACCTAATCCAAGTGGCGGAGCCGCCTTCGGACGGTTCGTGCCGCTGAACTACTTTTCGTGCAGGCTGCTAAACTTACCTCGCTACCGAAACGTTAGGGGAGAAAACTGCTGAACCGGACAAAGTCATACAGCCGGTCATAGTGTGCGCGTGTTCCAAACAGCACCGTCTTAGTACTGGGTCATAACTATCAGCTCATCGGACTAATCAAATGTAGGATCTGGTTAGCCTAAGCCCTGTAATTCACCGCAACGAAAACATTAACAGCAAAATGTTCTCTGCACCACATCAGCCCACCCCCGCCCCCATCCGTCCCTCTCTCTCTGCCGCACTACCCTCCCCGTTCGCACGTTTGGTCCTCCTGCTTATCCGCGAGGTCCGCTTTTAAGAGACAACCTTAGCCGCGACGTGGTGCCAGGAACGCCGCGTCAAATAACGCGCAGAAACCGGTAGCACGGTACCAGTACGGTACCGTGCCAGTAAAGCTTGACCCGCGTGTTCGGTACGTCTCACCGCAGTACGGCACAGCGAACAACCCCTAAGGAATAACCGAAGCAAAGACTTACACATAAGTGCAGCCATGGATGTGAATCATACGGTGTCCAGTGTTTAGACATGAAACTGTTTCGATATCAGATCGCCGTCGCTAATTTTGGGATAGACAACACACACACACACACACTCACAAACACACACTCACTCACAAACACACTCACTCACTCACAAACACACACGCTCACTCACACACTCACAAACACACTCACTCTCACACACACACACACAGTCACTCACATACACACTCACTCACACAAACACTGTCACTCACAAACACGCACGCTCACAGACACGCACGCACACACTCTCATACACACTCACACACACTCTCACCCACTCTCACACACACTCTCACACACACTCTCACACACACACTCTCACACACACTCTCACACACACTCTCACACACACCGCTGTCCATAAACGGCTCAAGAGGCTCTGGTAACGGGTAAACGGTGGTTGATCATGAACTCTTTCTCGAACTTCTTTTAATAAGAAATAAAACAATAAATATGTCTGTCTATTGGACGAAATATTTGCCGATATACAAATCGTTTACATTCTTTTATTTAACTGTTATTATTTACTTATTTCTACTATTAATACAACGTGACTATTTCTTCCTTACAGCTTTCTCCTGCACAAACTCTCAGAAACGGTGAGGGTAGCTTATCTGCATGGTTATCGTCCTCATTGGGGTCTCCGCCTGACTGCAGTTCGTCATGGTGACAGATCTGAGTGGACAAATGCTCGCGGTCGATGGCGCGTTTCGCGTTGGAGAGGTGTTCTCTCTTTGGAGGAGTCCTGGTGTTCACTGTACAGGGAAGATGGCAGACTGCGTGTACGGCGTTGTGTGGGTAAGTGGCTTGCTGACGTGACATGATGCCGTTGTGACATCGAGCACGTTCGGGACGCTCTGGATCAGCGTATAAAACAGCGTGTTCCGGTTGCTGACAATATGCAGCACCTTGACACAGCCACTGAAGAGGAGTGGTCAGCATTCCACAGGCCACAATCGACAACCATATCAACTCTATGTGAAGGAGGTGTGTTGCACTGCGTGAAGCAAGTGGAGGTCAGATACTGAATGGGTTTCTGACCTCACGGACCTAACCACCTCCACCACCCCAACCCCCACCGCCCCCAAAACAGTAAAAGTAATCCGCACATTGTCGAGTGGCCTTTTATTGAGGCCAGCCTAAGATACGCCTGTGTAATAATCATGTTTAATGTCTAAACAGTATCTTGATATGCTACACCTGTGAGGTGGATGGATTATCTTGGGAAAGAACAAGTGCTCACTGACACCGATGTAGATTAACTTGGGAACAATAAAAAAAAAAAAGGAAAAAGGCCTTTTTTGTACATAGAAAAAGTCTTAGATCTTTGACTTCAGCTCATGAAAAAAGTAATTTTATATATATATATATATATTACTTGATTATGCTAATATTGGCCTGACTTCAGTGTATATACATATTCCTTGCACTAATTTATATATATATATATTTTAATATTGGCCAATTTTAATGCCATCAATTAACCTATAATCAATTGCTTCTTCTCTGTATGGGCTGCCAAATGAGAATTTCATAAGTTCATAGCAAGTTTTTCCTGACCTTTAGCCCGAATAACCTTTGATGTTGAAGGGCCAGTCATTAGGTTTTCTTCTCATTTGTATCTTCTGTGCTTGGTTCATATCCATAGGGTCATGGATATGCTTTGCTTTGCTTGGATGGCATCAGGTTTAAAGTCATAAATGAGGCTAGGACTGATGCCATCAGATCATAAACACTGGTAACAAATCGTCTTTAAAACGCTCCTTATCCGCTCAAATCCATTGTGATGTGGTTTGATGGCTTTTTATGATGTCATAACGCATGCAGGCATTGCAAAACGTTTAGGCCAGAATATTCTAGTGAAAACAAGACAGATGCAGAAGAAGAAAGATAAGGACTGAAGGGAAACCCTGATGTAACCTAGTTTTTTTTTTTTTTTCCTGCTCCGCATATTGCAGTGCTTCTTGCTCCTGAGACACCAGATTCATCTCATCAGCTAATTAGCAAAGCCTAATGTGATCTCAGGACCAGGACTGAGAACCACTGATTTATGTTCGGATGCACAGTTGAAAATGGCCTTCCTTCCACATACAAGCCCGGTAAATTTGGACGTTCTCAAACTGAAGGAAATGAGTCACTATTGTTGGAGCGCTTTATGGTAGAATGGCAACACACGATGCCAGTCTTGGTGTGTGTTCTACTTGGTGAAGTCTCCAGTATTGCCAGGGGTTGGATTTCAAGTCTGAGTGGTCATCAGAGTGATGGCTGAGCTGACCACGTGGTCTGGTCACGTGACAACTGAAAATCCAGCTCCCACCCAGAGAAGTACTGGCAACTCAGAACCACCCCTGGTGAAAATGCAGGTAATTCAGTGGACACACTATAGATTCCGTACAATTCCCAGTACAGAATGCGATCCAACATCAGAAAGCGTGAACGCTACATTTTGGCATCGGCAACACTGAACATGACTTTAGGATTTCAGTGGCCATGTAGGCAGCTCTGTTACTGACAGACATCTCTCTGCCGGGGTGGAGACACTGAAGAGGCTCAGTATTGGGATCCAACGGCCAACCGTCATTCACATAAACACGAGAAATTTGCACAAAACCTATCATGTATACATTTTCTAAAGTAACCATGTTAGAAATGTCTGTAGTCAAAAACATGAGCTAACAAGCAAGCGAGCACACGACCGGTAAAGTTGTTTTCCCGCGCTTAAACTCACGCCTCTGCTCGTGGATCCACAATGTTGATTGGCTGTTGAGGTGACCAGATGTTTACGGCCACAAAATCCGGAGTTGAGGACAGATTTGTATTTTCCTATTATAATTTTAAAAATTATTTTGAAGACCTTGATCGCTGCTGAACAGTTCTAATTATTTAGGAACAACACGAGTGAAAGGAGTCCAAGTTGTCTTTTTACAACGTGGTAAATTCGGCAAATAAACAGTAATGATGCCTTGGTTATGCTGTGCTCGCTTTGAAATTCGTGCAGACCCCACACAGGAGTCCTGGGTCAGGATCTCTGAGATTTGAGGTGACACCATCCAAAATTTGTGAAACAACTTCCATTTTCGGGAAACATAAGCAAATCCATGTAACCGGTACCAGATTAAGAAGGACAACTTTGAGAAAGCAAATGTGAGATCTTACCCTCATCATCTGACATGTCGAGGAACTCGTTCATGCTTTCTGGAACATTTAGCTTGTGTTTCTCCGTCACTGGCGGCTACAGAGATAAGATGGGAGAGAGCAGCAAAGCCTTTAACTGTAATATCCAAGCAAAAAAAAAAAAAAAAAAAAAAAGAACTTTTATTTGATATTCCTTCAGTAGTTCTTAAAGTCTGGAATCACCACACTTTTGGGATGTTAACCCAGCTTTATACCTCATAGCAAACAGGAAATCACAGATAGTACACCAAACAAATTTGAATGTTGAATGTTCTGGCTCAAACACAGAATTTAAATTCAATTAATTTAAATAAATAAATAAATAAATAATTTGAAATAAATGTTATGTTCTTTTAAGATAAATAGATCAAATAGAGTGGAAATCATTCTAAAACCACTCAAAGTTAAGGGGAAAATGTGAAGGTACCGAGCCACGGCCTGTTAAAATAAAATAAACACCCGACCCGAACTATTTTTATTCAAAAATCTCACTTCTAAAAAAAAAGCACAGATACTCTCTAGCCTCAACCAGCCACAGCTCAACACCCGCCCCAGTGAAAGTTAAGCGTCCCCTCAATTCCTGGCATCAGTGATTGATAATAGGCTTTGTGCTCCTAACCCATAAGTAACTACATGTTCTCTTTTCTCTCCGAGCTGATGTTCGGTACCAGTTCAAGCACCACACACTCAGACGTTCCTCCACCTCAGCATCACTCTACTGGTCTTCATCAACAGAACCCAGTCCCACCAGAGTGCAGTAACTCCCTCCATCGTTTAATTATCAGGAGACGATGTGCCTCCAAGGATCTCCCACTGAGGACTGATTTTAAAATCTATTATACTATGACTTTAATATATTTTTAAGTATTTACTTAATTCATTTCTAGGCCACAGAGGGTCCCATTTTGAGTCTTGGTCCTCATAAGGTTTCTTCCTTCTACTTTCAAGGAGTTTTTCTTTTCTTTTTTTAAACCGTTTTGTTTGTGAAGCATCCATTCAGAAAAAAAGCCCAAGAACGATGAATATTGACAGTTCGCCATTTGTTTAAAAAAACTTCCCGTCGAAGAATTGCTAAAACTCGCCTTTTGACGTAATCGATCTATCTAAATAGTAAAGTTATGCATGTTAAATGAATTCATTTCATACATTTTCAAACAGCTGTCTGGCTGTTGTTGGTGTGCAAATCTCAGAAGTTTAAAACGTCATGCCTTGGCCAATTTTCATCCAATTCTAAAATTAATTTTACATTTGAATGTTTTGTAAACCTCTCAGTCTCTTAGATTTTTTTGTTAGAAGAGCCTGTTTTTGCCAGATCCCCTCACAAATAAGGACTTCTCGACCAAAAAAAAAAAAACCTCTGTTGAAACCAAGGACCTGCACTGACTTCGAGAAGCAATTCAATGAAACATGCAGGAAAGTTTCATCCTTAAGACATTTTTACTTCTTACCTTAAGTACTTTTAGTAGCATGTACCTTTATACTTCTATCTGAGTAAAATACGTAATATAAAACTACTGAAGCCGCCAAAAACACATTGTTCCTGCTTCAATCTTCAGCTCGACCTCTTCCGACTGTTAGGATCGTTAACAAATCTATTAGAAGAATATCCATTAGCACTGCCCTTTTCCGTAACTAAAGGCTGAACCCCACAGGGAAAAAAATCAGTACTTTTACAGCTCCGAAATGTTTTTAATCCAGAAGCAGCGTCCGTTCAATTTGTATCCCAACTGAAAATCCGTTGAGGGGATGGAGAATTTTGATTGATGATATCGGTGTTGGTGTGATGCAGCGTATGATGTACGGCTAGTTACCGTAGCAGTGAGGTTCTCATCAGTAATCCCTCTTAGTGTGTCAACCACAGAAATATAGCCAAGTCGGCGAGCGATGGAGAGGGCAGTATTTCCATTCTAAAAACACACACAGCACAATATTCCATCAAGAGAGAATATTCCATCCTCTGAGCACCTTTTTATAGAGCAGCAGGCGAAAGCGCTTTAAGATCTGCACGTGGGAAGATCCGGTGTCTAATCGGAATTTATCTGTCTGCCTGCGACGTTTCAAGCAATCCAATTTTACAGTAAATTACCAGTAACGGATGCCAATATACTACTGTTAATTACTCTCACCCTTTCACGCACTTCAAATTTCAAACAGTGGTGCCCTGCTGTTTCTGGGTTTGTTTACTAGCACAGTTTTCTCCATTTTAAATCTCATTTGCAGAAACAAATTAGATAAATAAATAACCAATGTCTGACCAATGTGTGTAGTTCATTCATTCATTATTTTCCGCTAAATCATTATTTTCCGCAAGGGCAGGAACAACCCCAGACGGGACGCCAATCCATCGTAGGGCACACACACACACACACACACACACACACACACACAATTCAATTAAAAATTGCCATTTTTCCAGTCTTTCCAGCATGCACCTACCAACGTGAGTTCATTGGCCGAGGCACCATGATGAAGCAGAACATTAATGATGTGAGTGTGGCCTTGCTGTGCAGTCTGATGTAGCGGCGTGTAGCCACTCTGGAGAAAGGAGAGAAGGGACAGAAATCAGGGGACAGCAATTCACATTGCGGCTAAAAATAACACTGACGTGCGCAAACTCACCTTTGTTTTGGCATTCACCTTGGCCTTATTCTTAAGCAGGAAGTTCACCATCTTCGTGTTGCCATAGTGACAGGCCACATGCATAGGTGTGTAACCGGTCTGCTCCGAAAACACACACACACACAAAAAAAAAATGGATGAAGAGGATAGGGAAAATAATGGATTATTATTATTATTATTATTGTTTATATTTAAGTAACCAGTTTGAGACGATTCTTTGTGGAATGGCGTGTTATCCCGCTGGATGTAGATACCAGAAGATTGTACACTGTGGCCATGAGCAATACTCAGGTGTTTAAATGATGCTCAGTTGGTACTAAGTGTTAATCTTCCACCATTTGACCACCAGAAGCCAGTGAAATAAGGCAGGATGGATCCGTGCTTTCATGTCGTTTACCCCACCATCTGAATGTTACGTCAGAAATCAAGACCCGTCAGGTCAGCCAACGTTTTACTAATCTTCTATGGTCCAATGTTGGTGAGCACGTGCTAATTGTAGCCTCAGTCGCCTGTTCTTGGCTGACAGAGGTGGCAGGCGGGTTGAGCCTCTGCTGCTGTAGCCCATCTGCTATGAGTTTTGATGTGTTGTGCATTCAGAGATGCTCTTCTGCATACCTCGGTATAAGTTATTGTTGCCTTTCTATCAGCTCGAAGCAAGCTGGGCATTCTCACCCAGACATCTCACCCATCTCACTCAAGACATTTTCACCCAGAGAACTGCCCTCACTGGATGTTCTCTCTTTTTCATACCATTCTCTGTAAATCCTAGAATTGGATGGGCATGGAAAACCAAACAGAAAAGTAGTTGGAGCTTGGCCAACCCAACCACCATGTTCAAAGTCACTTGATTCACCTTTCTTCCTCATTCTGAACCCCAAATTGAAATCTAGTGAGATTTCTTTATAACTTTATATTAAAAAAAATTCTGTTAACTGGAAACCTCAAAACACACGACCCACCTTTGTATGGGCATCGACCTTTGCCCCATACTTTAACAGCACCTCGGCAACACCCACTCGGTCCTCCTGGGCAGCCAAGTGCAACGGTGTTAGCCCACTCTGTTAAAACACACACACACACACACACACACACACACACACACACACACACACACACACACAAATGAACCCACACAGTTAGTTCTTCTGTGTAAGGAAACTTTGACCTAATTTAAATTCAGACCAGTTTCATTTCTAACATTTGTCCATTCCATTTGAATTTTCAAACTCTTTGCTGCCTGTATGTTTGTGTGCATGTACCTTATTGGCCATGTTAACGCTGGCATTCTTAGTCAGTAAAAGGGACACCAGATCCTCGCTGCCCTCCAGCGCAGCTACATGCAAGGGGCTGATGCCCTGGCGGGTCACAGGGTTGACATCTGCCCCGTACTCCAGCAGTGTAGTTCCGATCTCCAGCTGGTTCTTCTTAGCAGCAATGTGGAGAGGAGTGTATCCATTCTAGAATGGATGATATGACCGAGATACATTTTTCACTGCTGTACATTAAGCAACTCAATAACACTGCAAATTTTCGCAGTGTACACCTTTGCTTTTGTCAAATACGCAGGGCATCTCCTGCCCGGAATGTTACAGATTCAGCTCCATTGTGGACGCAAGGAAGGCACCTAAGGGCGAGTTCTTTAAATCGCTGTTGACCAATAGCCTCCAACCAGACCGACAGAGACAGTGCAAATGTGCAAAGGTTTCAGGATCTAGATATGAAAAAGCTGAAAAAGTTGACATGTGCAGCTGTACTCATTGAGGAGGTCGGGGGTGAATACTTTGATAAACCAATGTCTGTTTCTTATGTTCTTTCTTGTCACAAATAACCTTCGTATTCGGAGTTTTAAGAAATACATTTGTTAATTAAGTGGTAATCAGCGCGGCTAAGTAGATTTTGATTTGGCATACCCCAGATATTGCCCATTCCAAGCCAAGGTAGGACTAATGATAGTCTAGAACCAGACTGTTATGCTTCACAAATCTTCACCGGCACCACAGACACCACAGAGTGTCCTTTCTTCCCCATTAACGCTCGGAAAAGGGGACGAGGGCAGAGGCAGACAACGGTGCAAGTAGTGCTTTATTAGAAATGGACAAGGTCGCACAGGAAGAAGACAAGATACAGGGTGTGAACAGAGAGGGACTCGCGTAACGATCTAGGCCGACCCAACACAAATACAGTCACACTGCAAAAATGGCAAATCTGGACCAGAAACAAGAACACGCAAGACAGGGAACAGGGACCATATGTGCGTGCCTTATTTTAAAAACTGGCAGCCGCTACTGTCCAGAACGTAAGCGATGCCTGACCCTGCATGTTCAGTGCGGTCAGAACTCGGCAATCCACCATCCTCGGATCTATGTAAATTCAATTCCCCATACATTTTGTTACGTTTTTTTGCCGCCGTTGGTTCGGCGCGCTTGCTTTAACTCGCAACAAAAAAAGATCAAACGTGAAAACGTCACATAGTTACATGCGTATTAAACGTTTTACTTGTACTGAACGTTGTAGTGCTTTGCTACGAATACGAAACACGCAAACACAATGTGTGTGGTGTGAAAAGAATCCCAAAGGGTAATTTTTTAAAAATGATCTTTCCTGGACTAGATGTGTCTGAGCTACGCCCCCAATCTGCTCAGGTCAAGAACAGGACCTGCTTTGTACTGTACTATCTGTCTCAGTGTTAGTTACACCACAGCGTTACACACGCGGGGCAGAATATCTTTACCCTGGAACGATCCTCACATTATCTGCTGTCCCCTGATTCCCTTTGACGGTCTTCATTCATATTCGTTTATTCTCATGCAATCAGGTTATCTGTTACAGTGTGTTAGGTCGACGTGGCCATAGGTCTTCAAAACCAAACCCTCCTCTGAGGTGAACCTCGAAGCCCAAGTATAAGGTTTAAATTCACGTTTACAGCATTAGGCAGACAGCCTTATCCAGAGCTTTGCATTCTTTCTCTTGCATTTTTTGTGAACAAATCATCATATTAGTACAAATAAGCAATAACCCAAGAACACAATCCAGGCAGAAACGGCAAGGATAGATGTGGGTAAATGAAGCAAAGAGTTGTGTTTTTCTTTTTGGATGCTTTTTTAGTACTTACTGAAGAGGTGAGACTTAAACATCAAGCATAGGCTATTCAAATATTCATTCGTTCATTGTCTTCCACTTCCACACGGGGTCGCCGGCCAGCCGGTGCCCATCCGGCAACTTTGAGCCAAGGGCAGGAACACCCCTAGACAGGGCGGCATCGTAGGGCGCGCACATACACACACACACACACACACACACACTCACACAGTCACACACTAAGGGTCCCTTTAGAGACACCAATTAACCTAACACGCATGTCTTTGGACTGTGGGAGGAAACCGGAGTACCCGGAGTAAAGCCACGCAGACACGGGGAGGACATGCAGACTCCACACAGGCCGCCCCGCCCTGGGATCGAACCGGGACCTTCCCGCTTTTCGCCCACAAAAAGTATGTAGTAGTAATAGTAGTAATAGTAGTAATAATAATAATAATAATAATAATAGATGTGCGAAATAAAAGGACGACCTTCGTCATAAAAGTGGGCAGAGCAGCCGTTGGAAGTCGCCGAGATCTTTTTCCATTTTTAAACGTCTGTAAGTCAAACCGAGTCTGGCAGACTTTCCGAAAATGAAGTGCGCCAAAAGCAAAAACACCCCAGTCTGAACGTATGAATGAAGAAAAGAAGAAAAAAAAAATGCCATCACACTCTCAGGAGTTAGAATTACTTTTCTAAAAGCAGCCCCATGCCGATTATTGCAGCCCCAATCCAGAGCGTCTCACGACTCCACCGCGACCCCGAAAAGCTCAGCGCAGCCTCTCTCTACCTAGAACTCTAAGCCATGGGCCGCCTCGGGTCCCTTTCCTCATCACAGCACCCTCGACAACGGACTGTCTGCCTTCTGTCAAACCCCAAATCTTGCTGCGCAGACGGGCCATTACGAACGCGGTGTGTGTGTGTGTGTGTGGGCGAGATTACACATTCCTGAACGGCGCACGCTGGCACATGCAGAATTGGTGCAGGGTACGGTGCGGCGGCGGGCAGGCGGGCTTTAGGGCGTTTCATTCGGTTGGCGCCAGTGGGCCACCTGTATGAGCAGGGGTGCGAATCTCTCAAGCGTCTGCCGATTCGATTCCGATTCAGAAACAATTTTTCGACTCAAACGGTCTATAAATTCAATTGAAATTATGTGATTGACAAGATGACACGACAACGTAAACAAACATTTATTTAAAACAATACTTTTAGGTTCCTTCCTGTATCAAATCTTTTTGCATCTTTTTTTTTTTTTTTGTACAAATATAAAAACAGGCTTGTGCATAAAATTCTGTAACTAAAATGACCAGTATTAAGTTAGCTTAGCTGCCTGGGTTTTTCTTAAATTTAAAAAAAAAATCTATCAATGAACAAATAATTCAAAATATATTAATACAAAAGTCTACCATAGTGCATTAGCCTTTAACCGAAAATAAAATACAGACTTTACAGTCATAGTGCATTTCTATTTTGCAAATCTTTAAAACTTGACCTTAAAAATAAACTACGGACTTCACAGTCTTCTGAACCATTTTGCACCAACATTTGCTACATGTTCAAAACTTGACCTTAAATATTAGATATACAGACTTCCCAGCCTTAACCATAGTGCATTCATATTTGGTAAATCTACAACAAAACCTGTGCATGTCCGCACAAAAACACTTCTGAACCTCCCTCCAGAGTTCCTTTAAAGAATCGGTTTTTTTGTTCAGCACCCCCATGTATGAGAGCGCTAACACTGCACCCAGCAGCCGGGCGTAACGCCGAGCGACACCATTCGGAGTCGCTAACCCAATCTGAGGCTTCTCTAACGGGAACAATAAGCAGGCACGCACCGGCAGCTCCAGATTTTAAGACGCGTTTGGGAACCCCCGGTTAGTTGGCATTGTTGGCATACGGAGAGGGAGCTGCAGCACCCCGTCTCACCCCTGCTTCCCCCCTGCCCAGGGTCGCTCGGGATTAGGGGTCTGTGACATGCTAGTCGCTTCGCAAAAATTAAACGTCTCCAGAGTTCGTGTAGCCAGGCAGGGCAACAATAAATAAATAAATAAATAAATCAATCAATAAATAAATACCGATCGGCGTCGATACTAGAACTTTGCGCATCGGACGATAATAGATACCTCAGAAAGCTCAGCGTGTGGGAGAATCGCGATACAATTAAATATCGTTATACTGCCCAGCCGTGGTTTAGATTTCCGTCTCGCGGGACGACCCCATCGTTTGGCTTTTGGCTAATTATCGTTACGGGAATGGAGTTTGCATGTTCTTCCCGTGTCTGCTTTGTGTGTTTACGTGCACTTAATATCGGACTCCTGACAGTCGGATTTCTGCAGCTGTTTGATTATTCCTCCCATCGTGAAATGGGATTTTATGTCAGTCACCGGATTTCTCACAGCATGCACATCCATTCCCCTCTCAGTCCGCGCATGTGCGCGGGCCTAACCCGACGCGGTTGCCAGGTCTGCCCGTTCTGAAGAATTCTCCATTTCTAAAGGGTCTTTTTTTATGTTCTCCATCGAATCTGGCAACCCTGTAATTAATTCACCCTTTGTGGAGGCGTATGCACTCGAGAGGGGGGGAAAAAAAAAAGGTGTACAAATTAAATGTTAAAAGTTGGAATCCGTCACGTTTCTGTGAGCTTTTTAGTTGGTTATAAAAGAAAATAAATAAATAAATAAAAGTTTCCCCGTCACCTCTTTACTCAAGTTCATGTAAACTCGATGGGATTTAAAATAATCCTGTCTTACTAAATTCATGTAAATTCTCCCACACTGTTCAGGACCATCAGGGGTAAAGTAATTAAATTCAAAATCCTGTTAAAGTAGCCAAGTAATCAACGCAACTAATGATATTTCAGTTAATCCAAACAATCCAGCACGCGTCTTCAAGTCTGCTCTGTCCGTCTCGCCTCATCCGTCCTAAAACGCCCCTTTAACGATCAGACGGCTCGGGACGTCTCGAGTGACCTCGAGATAACCTCGAGGTTCCCAAACAGCCCTGTGACCCGAAACGTGTTTCGGGAGCTCCTGCCTCGCCGATGCCCCACCCGATCGGGTTTCTCACGTAACGTGCGGAGCTCGACGGCAGATCTGCTTCTGCATCTCAGACGCTCAAAACAGCGAAGACCTGGATCGCGGTTACCATGACGACTGGACTTATCAGGATGGCGCCGGGTCTTCGGGTTCAGCCGAGCAGCTGGACGGCCTCGACCTCAAGCTTTTATTCCTTCGCCTTCTTTCTTTCTTTCGTCGCCAGTCCCCTGCGCCTCTGCCTTGCGGAACGAGCGAGGGCTACGGCAGTTCAGGTCAAACCCGCACCCAGAAATAACGACGCTTCATAAAGAAGGGGCGCGGAAATCGTTCGGTCCGACGGCCAGCAGCTCAGATCCGACTTCTGATGCTATTTAGTCAAAAGGGAGCGAGAGACGGAGGGATGGAAGGGCTTTGATTTCATTCTATGCCGATACAAAGGCAGGCAGAGATTCCTGTTCACTTTGGGTTCACCCTTTACCCTGCAAATTCCTCCCTCGCCCCCTCACACCGACCACCGGCATGTCGACCCTCACATAGACACCCGTCTACCCGCTGAGCTCACACAACCAAACGGTCTCTCTGTGTGACTGCTTAGGAGAGACAGAGAGAGAGAGAGAGAGAGAGAGACACAGAGAGAGACAGAGAGAGAGAGACAGAGAGAGAGAGACAGAGACAGACAGAGAGAGAGAGAGAGACAGACAGAGAGAGAGAGACAGACAGAGAGAGAGAGAGAGAGAGAGAGAGACACAGAGAGAGAGAGAGAGACAGAGAGAGAGAGAGAGAGACAGAGAGAGAGAGAGAGAGAGAGAGAGAGAGAGAGAGA
>JAUZST010005946.1:0-15194 GCA_034779995.1 Parotocinclus haroldoi
ATCCGGCTGGATGATCTACACACAGATGATGACGCTCTTTCTCTCGGAGAGCTGGTGGACATCCGGCTGGATGATCCTTGTGATGAGGATGAAGCTCTTTCTCTCGGAGAGCTGGTGGACATCCGGCTGGATGATCTACACACAGATGATGACGCTCTTTCTCTCGGAGAGCTGGTGGACATCCGGCTGGATGATCCACATGATGAGGATGAAGCTGTTGACATCCTAAAGCTTGTGGACATCTTGCTGGATGATCCACATGATGAAGATGAAGCTGTTGACATCCTAAAGCTTGTGGACATCTTGCTGGATGATCCACACGACGAGGATGAAGCTCTTTCTCTCGGAGAGCTGGCGGACATCCGGCTGGATGATCCACATGATGAAGATGATGCTCTTTCCATCCCAGAGCCTGCGGACTTCTTGCTGGATGATCCACACGATGAGGACAAAGCTCTTTCCCTCATAGAGCTGGTGGACATCTGGTTTGATGATCCACAAATCGACGATGAAGCTTTTGACATCCTAGAGCTGGTGGACATCTGGCTGGATGATCCACAATATAGGGATGAAGCTCTTCCCATCCGAGAGCTGGAGGACATCTTGCTGGATTATTCACAAACCGAAGACGAAGTTATTGACATCCTAGAGCTTGTGGACTTCTTGCTGGATGATCCACATACCGAGGACAAAGCTCTTTCCCTCAAAGAGCTGGAGGGCACTGGAGCTCGGGTGGAAGCCCCTGGAGCTCAGATTGAGGGCTCTGGAGATCAGACTTCTGTTAGCTTACTGGAGACTTCAGAAACAACCAATCTTGATGCCCAAGGTGACTGACTAAACATCATGGACATTTCAATTGATAAATGGTTTATCATCGCCAAGTTAGAATTAGATGATAATGTAATATAAATCTATCCTATCTATCCAAAGGTGAGGGGCCGAGCCAAAACGAGCTCCTTAATGAAGACCGGGTTCCAGACCTCAGGAAGAACAAAGGTAAGAACCATATTAGTAACCCAAGGGGTCTCTGTTCATGGACTCCATGTTGATGTTCTAAATTATATTACCTTTTGCACAGGTGAAGGAAATAGGAACGAACCCTGCAGAGGCTCTGCCCTGCAGGGCACTAGAGCCTAAAGAAGAGCTGCGCTGGATCCCAAGCAGGGGAGCTGAGGGGTAGGGGAATGGATGGTGGGACAGTGCACATCAGCCTGCAGGGTAAAGATGGAGCACGTCTCACCGCTCTGGGGGTAACATTGATGGAGTCAGGATGGAGGGGCTACGGGATCCAGCAAGAAGAGCAGCTAAAAGATGTTTCTGTAAACCATCGAAATAAACCAATATTAACCTGCCCTCAAATTGTTTTCTTCATTCATTCATTCATTTATTCATAATAAAACATCAATTTCCTGTTAATGTGTGCCGTAAGGAGCCACCAGAGGGGTTTGGTTGAAACCACAAACAGGTCTTCACTGTAGGTCGGGGTTGGGCAGGTGATGAGCAGTTCCTGGTTTCCTCCAGACAGGACGCTTAGTAGGCCAAAAAGTTCAATCTTGGTTTCCTCAGACCAGAGAATCTGTTTCTTACAGTCTGAGTCCTTTAGGTGCTTCTTAAAACTCCACACAGGCTTTCATGTATCTTTTTTCTGAGGAGAGGCTTCTGTCTGGTCGCTCTGCCATAAAGTCCAGATTGGTGGAGTGCTGCAGCGACGGCTGACCTTCTGAAAGTTTCTCTCATCTGCACACAGGATCTTTGGAGCACAGTCAGAGTGACCCATGGGTTCTTGCTCACCTCTCTTACCAAGACCCTTCTCCCCTGATGACTTTGTTTGGTTGGGACGCTCTTTTAGCGCTGTTGGAGGGCCAATGTGCTCTTGGGAACTTTCAGTGCAGCAGAATGTTTTTCCCTTCACATTATCGTGTCTCTGAGCCCTAAAGACTCCTAGGTTGTTTCCTCCTTGTGACTTGGTTTTATTCTGATCTGCGTTGTTGGCTGCGAGACCTTCTTGACAGGTCTGCGCTTTTCCAAATGGACTCCAAACATGGTGTGGGAACGTCTCCAAGATGGCCAAGAGCTAAAGCGGGAGCGAAGGGCCTGCATACACAGAATAAAGAATTGAAAACATTAGCAAAACGGTCTAAATGCTAAGACGTTGGATACTGACGTGGACCAACCTCCCCTCCCTCAGGCACAGCCTGTAAAGACGCAGCTGGTTGTGAAACTCGGGCGAGGGTGTCGACGTTGCGCTGTGCCACCCAAGAACCGAGTGTGTTTTTGTCATTTTAATTTAATACTTTTCGCCTGTTCGCCACTAAGCTTCAGGAAATCAGCAGAACGCGTCACCCTGCCCAGACTTGTGCTCGTGACTCCGTCCTCTCTGACCCTGCCGCGTTTGACGTTGGCTGCTTTTCTCCGCGGCTATAACAGATGCCAGTGGAGAGCTGCCTTTTGTTTTGCTTCCCTTTAACAAATCCGGCATGTGGCGGCCGAACATGAATTTAACGGCTCACTAAAAATGAGTGATCGTCGTTATTTGTTTAGTCTCCATTTGCATAGACAAAGGCGAGCTTTATAGGTCAGTCAGGCGTCCCATGCTCGCTCCTGGACGTTTCATTAGGCCCCCGATTTTGCCTGCAAAGATCATTAACTATGGAAATATTTCAGAACAGGGCTGTTTGTTCATTACCTCTTACAACTCTTTCGCTTTCAGCACAGCGCAGTGAGAAAGAGGAAAGGACTCTGACGGAATAGCAACTTCAGCCTGAAATGAAATCTCCACCGTTTCCTCCTAATCCTGCATCCAGTCGATCAGCCAGGCCGATCTGAGATTAAAACGCTCTGAAACTGCAGGTAGGAGCGAGTGAACATGAGCAGGACGTGATGCCTTTAAAGCCGAGGCGCCATCCGTTTATGCCCAATTTAACCCCCGATATGAGGCCGCACCCGTGACTGATCACAGACCTCAGCCATTCGTTTTTAAAGCCACACATCACCAGCGTTTACGTCTAGAGCATTTTGAACCGAGAAGTACGTAAATAAGCCTTGTGAAAGCATAAATAGGGGTTAGACAGTGGGATAAAACGGCATGGAGCACTGGGTTAGGGCTGCACAGGTTATGGTTACGTTTCATTTATTTTACCGGCGCAAGTTTAGCGCGTTAAAGGGCCAAGGGCGCTCCGCTCTCGACTGGCAAGCAAATGCAGATTTAAAAAAATAAATAAATAAAACCATCGTTCATTAATCGCTGCATAACCAGGACCCTGAAATGCGAAGTGACGTTTCTGTTGTTGTTGTAGTGTAATGGTAACACTTCCGCCATGCAGTGTTTGTAGGCTAAAGGTCACGCGTTCGTCTTTAAACGTCCCTACTGTGCAGTTTGCATGTTGAAGCGCATAGAGCTTCTCTGTAAATGGTCTGCGCCGGGCGGTTAAAACTGCTGCGGAACGGTTGTACGTTTATTTTTTTGCCTGCATGAACGAGTCCTCAGCGGTATAACTGAATGACTGAGGGAGTTCCTGCACTCTGGTCGGACTGGCTATTGCCGATGGAGACCAGTACAGGTGATGCTGAGGTGGAGGAGCTTCTAAGTGTGCGGTGCTGGAACATCAGCTTCAGAGGGAAAAGAGAAAATGTCGTTACTTATGGGTTAGGAGCACAGAGTCTATTATCAATCACTGGTGCCAGGTGCAGCATGAAACTCCGGCAGCACTACTATAGCAGCATAGCTAAAGGGGGAAGAACCAGAAGGTAACACAGGCAAGAGGTAAGAGCCGAACCCGAGCCATGCGTCCCCGGAAGCCTGAGAAAATTATAGACTAGTTTATAGACTAGGCTTTTGTTGAATCCGGAACTAAAGTTAGCAGGAACTAAAGGGAATTTATTTCATAGCTGGGGGGGGCTAAGTAGTTCCAGGAACTGAACCAAGCAGACGAGCTGGATTGTAAGATTATTATATGTTGCGTGTTAAATTCCTTAAATTCTAAATTCTCATCCCGGCCAATCAGACAGCCACTTTGGGTTAATCAGCTAGCACATTTGAAATGCTAACCCTTAGCCTGCAGGCTATTGCACACATTCCCCGGAGCTTCTGTTTTCTGGTGTCAATGTGAACTTATTTCTATTTAATAACCAGTTGTTTACACACAAACGCACTTCACTACCTTTCTAAACTGTCGATTCGATTCTTTCAATCGTTTCCACACTAATTTGACTCTCCAGCTTTACACAGCCATTGTTCGTGAGCTACGTTAGCGTCGTAGCCTCGGCTCCCTCTCCAGAGCTCATGCCCGGCACTACAGGTGGTACTTTATTCTTTAATCCTTTATAAAGGTGAGAAGATAATAGGAATGTATACGCTCCTGCTCTCCTCGGGGAAGTCCAAGCCTCCCGTCGACAGAGGGTAGAGCTTCAATTCGGAAAGTATCATGAATAGAGAGTGTGTTCGAATCAGCAGAGCCTTTGTGTTAAAGCTCAAGCTTCTGCTTCTTCTAAACATACGTCTTCCAAACCTCCTTCCCTCTTTCGGAACTTCCTTCTGTTTTTCCTTCCTTCCTATGGTACTTACGTCTTTCTTCCTGATTTCCATCTTCCTTCTTCCTTCCTAGCAAAATGTTTTTCTCCTTCCTTCCTTCTTTCCTTTTTTTCCAAAATACTTTCTTTCTTCTTTCCTTTTTTTTCCAAAATACTTTCCTTCTTCATTTTTTTTTCCAAAATACGTTCCTTCCTTCTTCCTTTTTTCCAAAATACTTTCCTTCTTCATTCCTTTTTTTCCAAAATACTTTCCTTCTCCTTTCCTTTTTCTTTCCAAAATACGTTCCTTCCTTCTTCCTTTTTTTCAAAATACGTTCCTTCCTTTCTTCCTTCCTTCCTAGCAAAATATTTTCCTTCCTTCCTGCTTTCTTCCTTCCTTCCTTTTTTCCAAAATACTTTCCTTCCTTCTTCCTTTTTTCCAAAATAATTTCCTTCCTTCTTTCTTCCTTTCTTTTTTCCAAAATAATTTCCTTCTTCCTTCCTTCCTTCCAAAATACGTTCCTTCCTTTCTTCCTTCCGAAATACTTTCCTCTGCTCCTGCTTGCCAGCTTGGTTTCCTTTTGAACAAAATTAATTAAAAGTGTGCTTTAATGCTGCTTCATAATGGGTTAGGATTCTGTTTAAGCTTTTTGGTGTTTGCTCTTTATCTTTAAGACACTTTTTCCCCCCAGTGAGGAGCGTGTACAATCAACTTAAATGTTTTTTTTTCCTGACCTAATTCCGAAGAAAATTTTTTTTACGAAACTTGTGTCAAGATCTTTTTTTCTTATCTCGTTCTTAAGAACAAGCGGTATTATTTAAAAAAAAAAAAGTTATTGAATGTTTTCTTAACCTCATGATAGCGTCACATTTGGCTTTAACTTTGAGTCGACAGGGACAAAGCATCTGATTTTACGGAACTTCAAACAGTTTAGTTATTGGAAAAAATGCCCAGGTACTTTAAGCTCAAACAATTAAAAGTCTTTCTGGCTTTTTTTTTCCCCCTTTTGTCTTTTTCTTTCATCGTCTCCTTTATTTCTCCTTTATTTCCTGGTTGTGATGTTTTTCCTCCGAACCAAATAACAGAAATATAGTAAATACAAATGAAAAACTTTACATGGAAGACTGTAACGATGACATGTTGGTCCAGAGGAACTAAAGTACATTTTTTGTTCAGGATGTGCGCCCCTGGTTGGCGAAAAAAGGCATTACATGATGATACCCTGAACCGTGACCAAATATCTCTAATAGCCGAGGAAATTAATAATAATAAACCGCAATGTTCAAGTTACACAATAAATTTAAAAAAATAAATACGTTCGTTTCTGAGGAACCTAATTTTCATAAAACCTTCCACGTCAATTTGTTCCACTCCTGAGTTTTTATTATTTTTTTTTATTATTAGCATGCTTTGGGACCGTCTAGCTCGCTCGGGTTTATTTGCGGTACGTTATAAAATGGTGCAAATTCGATTTCTGGCTGAGCTCGGCCTTAAATTTGGATCGTCCAGCAAAAGGTTGGGCGCCTTCACCCCCGTTTTTGGGCGCGTCCCCCCCGTGTCTACAGCTGGTCCTGTAATGTGATTTAGATGGGGGTAAAGTGAGATCCGGAAGCCTGAATGTGAATGAGCTCATGGCTGCCGCTGTCCAGCAGCACTTCACGTGCAAAAGCCGAACAAGTGAAACAGGTTTAAGCCCCGAGGCCAAGCTGCTCTGTCTGCTACCTTCCAGTCTAACCTCGCCCGCTGAGACACTGGGCTCATTCAGACGTTACCACACAGAGGAAACGCTGGAGTGGCTCATTAACGGGCTGAGAGAGGCCTCGGGATCTGAGGATGCTCCGCTGTCCATCTGAGGCGTGATTGGGTGTGAACAACCCCGAGAGCTGATCTGAAAGAAAGTCTGGAGAACATGAAGCGCCCCCACAGTGCCCGTGTCCTGCCCCGGTACGGCGAGATGTGGCGAGTTAATACTTCATGAGGGACAGAAATAACAGGAATTAAATATGTAGGGGAAGCGAAACGTTTCGCCGTGAAAACGTATTAATAAGGCTGTGAATGACGGGCTGTTCACTCATCAAACATTGTGACAGGATAATGGAAGTGAAACGCTGCCGAGAATCATAATGGATTCCATTTCATCTAGTGATGATGAGGCAGCTCCGAGGGGAACGAAAGAACGGAAAAAACAAAACCAAAACCAAAACAAAACACGTGGACCGTTCAGAATGACCTGAACCTGCATTAATTACTCATGACGCCAATAGAATCCACCTCGCTTGTGTCCGGATTGTGAATTCCCAGGCCTTGGCGACTGAATTATGCGGTTCTGCCCTATCCCAATGGTTTTCCGGTCACGACGTGGTCCTGGGAAGAATAACCTGCTGTCTTTGGGTCCGAAAAATCTATTATGCAAGAGACGTTAGAGAGTGAACGCTAACTTATTGGGAGAAACTGAAACTAATGAATAAATAAACCCAAAGCTGTTCATGCTGTTCAAACGAGAGCTTCTGAATAATTACAGCCCAAACCCCGGTATGTAAAGTGCAAATCCAGTCCAGTCCGGTCCGCTACCGCTACCCCGTACCCATATCCTCCGCGGTCATACCTTTAAAATGTGTGCAGCATGTGGTTTTGTTTGTGTTTTGTCTCGCAGAAAAAAGGTGTCGCCTTGCAGGGCTTAACGCTGCTCCATATTCGAAGTGTACTTTTCTGCATCGATGCTGTGGAAATGATCCTTAAAAAGGGTCCGGACCTGACCCGATGCCATGCCATGCCATAGAACCTGGGTTTTGGACATTTGGTTTCGTCTTTGGTCCTAAGAAGCTCCGTAATCCTGATCGGTCTGATCACAATCCCCCGTTGGATGATCTTCCTGCTCGGCGCCGCTCGGCTGGTCTCCGTCGGCGGAGGCAGGTCCCACCAGAGTGCAGGAACTCCCTCCATCGGTTGGACAGCAGGAGACGATGTGGCCTCCAAGGACCTCCCTCTACGTGTTACTAATTTAAATTTTATGACTCATTTGTTATTGATTTATTAACCTAATTTTGCTATGGGAGGGTCCCCTGTTGAGTCATGGTTCCTCCCGAAGGTTTCTTCCTGCCACTTTAGGGAGTTTTTCCTTGCCACTGTCGCCCTAGGCTTGCTCAGTTTGTGGTTGGCCTTTTAAGATCATATACGATTCTAAAGCCGCTTTGAGACAACGCTCCGTTACCAAAAGCGCTCTATAAATAAAATTGAATTGGTTTCCATGGTGACGGTCCATTCTAGATGCCCTCCGAGCCCAGAGGAGTGGGCGGGGCTTGTTTTTGCTACAGTGAAGTTTTAAGCGGCGTTTGTGAACGTAACTCTGCACTGTAGAGCTTGATAAAGCTTGGATAAACTAATCCGATACGGATGAACGACCGTCCTTGAGGCAGGGCCGTCTGAGGGAGCGGAGAGAGATCACCCCTCTTCAGTCTAGGCTGAAATTCCTCCAGATTCCGAATCGTTTCATGATGTTATGCTGTGCAGAGGGAGAAACACCTACTGTAAATCCCTCCCAATCCCTCTTCTCTGAGCTACATCGTTCGTTCACTCGTCACTCGCCCTAAAGCCCTTGCCCCAAATTATTATTAGGCGTTTTTCTTTTTGCCGTTCGTTTCCTTCCTCTGCGCACTCCGAGCGTACTCGTTGCTCCCCGCCTTTCCAAATTTAAGCCCGACTGTCTGAAATCAAATGCAATAAAAGTACGCCGATATTAAACTGTACGACGCGAGGAAGCGTGGAGATGCAACGAAGCTTCGGCTCGCAATCGGTTTCCGTAAATGGTTCAGTCCTATGAAAACAGCATGCGATTTGTAAACGCGGCATCGATTAGCAAAACTGCTTTATGGAAAGTAACTGCGAGCTGGAGACGCTTTCTTGAACTGTTGTATGGAACTCCCTCTCTGTGCGATAAACAGGGTTTTTTTTTCTGTTTTTTTTTTTGATCAATGTTCATCAGCAAACAAGAACGCGCCCCTTGTGTGATTACTGTAATTGGTATTCCTCAGCCAGTTCCATCCAGTCATGATTGGCATAAAAACGTACTTTTAACAGAAATGACACACAAACTCGCCTGGCCTCGAAGGAGCGCGGTCGCCGCGTTTCGGCATGTGCTCGAAAGAAACGGAGGGTCAATACTGAAAAATACCAGGCCTGGTTTTACGACGATGGGTTTCTAATCTCTTATCGCTCGCCTCACCTCTGTCCCTTCTCCAGATCCGGCACGATAAGTCTCAGACTCGCCTGAAAGACGGGACGCAGCCTCTATAGAAGCGGCGCAGAAAATCAATTTCCCATTGACCTCTGCTGACGAAGCCCGGCACTGGCTGGACGGGGGTGTGAAACATTCCACCATGAGGTCGCAGCCATTCATTCTGCCTCTTCTGAAGCTTTCAGCCCGCTGATGAACACGTCGGTTCAGGAGAGGCGGAACGTCTTGATTTCTCGAAATTCACGCCTGTGTTTTTCTGCTCCTGCTGAACACGCCTATTCAGTCAGCACGAGGGCCAGACTCAGCCTTCAACTCGCTTTGTCGTTCCAGTTATAATTAATAGGATTAAGCCATAAAGGTCCGCGATTGTGCCCACCTAATCAAGCCACGTCTTTTTCCCCAGCAACGCTACAAAGAAAAGTGACATGACCCACGCTTTAGATTCCAGGCTGCTTTTTGTTCGCTGTTGATTGAGCATATAGAAACTGAAATCGATCCGCAGCCAATCTGAAATAGTCCCAGTACCTGCTCTGAGGAGTTCTGAACGTCCGGGACCTTGTCCCCTGCGTCTCACTGCTCCTCGGGATGGGCCTGGATCTAGAGTACGGTACGCAAAAGTCTTAGGCCACGATTAGATTAGATTTACCATTGTTTTTAGCATCGGGATGCCAAGCTGACCTTTTTACGGTCTCAAGACGCTTAATAAGGAATTTTATGAGGGTATCTAATGGAGGCCTTAGACTTTTGCACAGTACGAATCACACTTAAGGCCTATTCACACCGAGTACGCTTTGAAAACAATGTAAGCCGCTTTGACCGTCGTTAGTGCGCTTGTTTGTTTGTTTTTTCTTTTTCTTCGGGGTCTGAGAACTCCGTCTGCTTTTGCCCGTCCTTTAAGATCTTGTGCTCCTAGCAGGATGAGCTGTTCTGCCTGGCAACCGAGCTCTGATTGGTCAGGCGGAGTTCAGCGGAGAAACGAAAGCGGCGCAGTCGTTCAGTTCCAGGTTCGGTGTGAAGGACGTCGATGGTGGTTTTTTTTTTTTTTTAGTTTTCGAAACTGTAAAAACCACACTCTGGGTGAAAGGTCCTTTTTAGGCTGGGCTGTGCCCGAAAAAGCCGCTGAACCCTGGCAGGCGTTGAGCCGAGTATCCAGCTAGTGAACAGATGGAGTAAACTCTGGAGTATTCATGTCATGTCGGGCTTTAAGATTCTATTTTTCGGGTGAACCCTCCGACCCAGCGAGGCACAGAGGCTTTCTGTCAGTGAGTGATGAGCTAATTGAGCTCTCGCGGGGAGGTTTGACTTTTCTTTTTTTTTTTTTTGATATTTCGTTTCCCAGTTTGCTTTTATCCAGCCAATTTAAAGCTGCTGAGCCTCGCGTCTGCTAAAAAGCCTGCTTCAGAGCTGATTCTCCGTCTTGCTTCTCCTCAGTGAACGTATCAATCAAGCCCAGGCTGTCCACGTGGAACTAACGCGCCCGGCGTCTGTGGCCCCCGTAAGCACGTCGCCAACACGTCACGCGTCACATGAGTGCTCGACCTTTTAACGGCGCTTCCCTCCTGCACGACTGTAAGACCATACACCCACCGGCCACCTCCTGAGCCGATCACACTGCAGGGCCTCTGCACACGTAGGCAGTTTTCCAGGAACTGCTGACATACTGGGATTTTCACAGGCGGCGCCGTCTCTGGGGTTCACAGAGAAGGGTCGGAAAACTGGGCATTCCCATCTGTGAAAGAGAAGAACGCAGGTAACAGGAACGCCGAGGTATGCCGAAGAGCATCTCTGAGCGAACGGCGCCTCAAACCTTGAAGCAGATGGGCTACAGCAGGAGCAGCTCACACCGGGTGCCCCTCCCGTCAGCTACGAACAGGCATCAGAGGCGACAGTTCACAAAAGGTAACGATGGGAGATTCGAGAAAGTCTCGCACAGTTCAGGGCTTGAGCATTGTTTAAACCCCCACAATTCTATTGGGTGTCGGGTATTGTGGCTGACCATGTGCGCCCCTTCCTTGGGCTCCTTGCAGCAGGATAACGCTCCACGAAACAAAAGCTCAGACTGGTTTCCGTATCCGTATGTTTTTGAGTTCACTTCGAACCTAGGCTCGTAAATCAGTGCAAACCTGGGTTTTTTTTCCTGACCGTGTTCGCTGCTGGGACGTCCGTGCTTGGTGCTGCAAATCTGGAGCCGAGCCTTTCGACCGGACGTGATGGAGCTGTACCTTCGCTACCGACGGGAGCGGACTGTCATGGACGGGTCCAGAGCCGATTGTTGGAGAAGCTTCCAGGCCGAGCACCTGTTTTCTATAATTAGATTTTGCTAATAGGCTTTCTGCTCTGTAATTACTGATTTTAATATCCCGAATGGATGACGAATCGGATGATTGTAGCGCGGCCGCCGGGGGGAGGGGGAGGGGGAGGGGAAGGGGGGGGGGGTGCCGTAATGAATTCTGGCCCGGTGTGACTACTGGAAATTCAGATGTTGTCACGGAGCGTGACGGAATTAACAATCTAATGTTTCGCACATGCTAATCGAGGTGAGCGGCCGGCCGAATCGAGTCGCCCGGCTAATTGCCTCGATCCTGGCGCAGGCCGGGGCCGAACGGCGGCCGTAATTTATGCAAATCTGTGGGCTCCTTTCGACTAGAGCGCATCATCTCACCTTTACACGGCCGTTTCTACAACTGGAGCCGAGCTAACACGGCCATGGTTTCAGCCGCGCTCCAGATTAGCATGAACGCAAATAAAAGATCGGCCCGCCCTTATCTGGCTGGTTGTTCAGGTGAGCGAGGAGCTGACGCGTCCGACAGCGACGACTTCTTTCTCTTTCTTGCTCCCCCTCCCCTTTTTGCATATAATTGCCCTGGATCCATCCCCCCCCACCCCCCACCCCGCCTGATTGAATTCATCAGACGTTCTTTGTGAGCGCGGCGGCGACCGTGCCGTTTGAGAGCCGCGCCTCTGAAGCTGCTTATTTATATTTATGAATTCACAGTGTTTGCCCTGGTGTGAAATAATGGGTCATTCCAACACAACGTGCAGCGCCGAGGCTGAATTTCAAATGGATTTCCAGTCTCGCACTGCTGAGCTCTATGAATGCTGAGCGTGTGTGCGTGTGCGTGTGCGTGTGCGTGTGCGTGTGTGTGACTTTAAAAGGCCGACTGGGAGCTCATACAGCACTGGCCTTGTTCCGGTCACTGCCTTTATTATTAAGAGTCATGGTACAAGTGTACTCGCCTCCTGTGGCAGATCTTCTGCAGCTGCACTCACATTCGGGCACTGGAGCCGGAACATGCGCCCCATAAAACGCCATGTGCAAGCTCAGGCAAAGTTTTAGCACCCCCAGTGAAGTGACATCCCTATCCCCATTACGTTACGTCCTAACAGACGTAAACTTCCCGTGACCTCTGCTGAAACTTTTTCTCTGCCCTAAAAATGCGCACTGTTTATTATTTAAGCCTTTCGTCCCCGCTTGTCCTGGTCGGCCTCACGGGGCGGTTAGGCATCCAACCGGGAGGGCTCTGGGTGCAGCGTCGCCCCACAAACCTTCTCGTGGTCCATACACAGCCCGTTCGGCCAGCACTGACACGGGACACCAGCTGGACTCATTCGGGTGGTTTCGTTTCGCTTTTCGTTCAGAAGTCGAGCAGGCGTGCCACTCGAACCGGGAGGGCGCAAACTTTTGTTCTGTAAACGCGAAAGCTTTTGGTACTGAAGCAGCTGGGTGGAGAATCTAGCCCTGTGCCCGAACTTTGGTTCCCGAACTTATTGAAAGTAGATGCTTTATCGGTGAAATTAAATCTCCGTCAGTGGAACTGATCCTCTGGTACTGGAACTCCTTTCCCATTGGTTCCCCTTAATTCGGAGCGAGGTTCCGACTCGGTCGTTGACGCCACACACTGTCGGATGCATGATCTAGACGCCGCTTTTTCCATTTCCCAGACAAAACACGCCACACGAGTAATGAAATGACTGCCGTTCCGTGTGCTGTAAGCTCCCACCATGTCACAAGGTCCTTACGTCGTGCCTCTTGGTATTCGGTGACGTTTGTAATCCAGAGATGATGTGATGTAAGTGTGAGGAGGCCTATAGGTTAGGTGTAAACACTGCGCCATCGATATAAGGGAACCAGGTCCTGGAACCAATTCCCTGTGAACCCCTGTGGCTTTCTAACAGGAACTGAACCTCTGATAGCGGAACACTGATTTTCTTCTAGACTTTTAGTACTGAGACTCCAAAATGTTGGAGCTATGGCTAGTGGGTGTGGTACTATAATGCTGAACGGTACTAGGACCTGAGATGTTAAGGCAGGAAATAAGTGGTTTCAAACAGAAACTGAACCTAGCATAATGAAACAGAAATTTGTTTCTGTATTTCGAGACATCTGGCAATGGAAAATTAACCCTTTGGTAATGAAAATGCCAAGGATACTGGTCCTGCAGGTACCAAAGACCAGCGTCTTTGGTTGCTGGGCCTCAAAACTGGTGAATAAACGGGCAACACTGGCACCTGAACTCGAGCCTTTTGGCGCTGTACACCAAGTGTTCCCCTTCAAATATGTGCAAACGTGCTTCCAAAAATGTACAAGCCTATCCACGTCGCCACTTGGTTTCATTCGGAAAAGTTCTGGTCCAGGACGTTCCTGCCGGGGATCTGCTGGCCTCACCGCAGATGGCAAATTAGAGCGTCTCTGAACAAACGTGTCCAACCTTGAGTCAGAGGGGCTACAGCAGCGGCCAGATCCCACAGGACGCCCCTCCTGTCAGCTAAGAACAGTCAGCTGAGGCCACAACTCACACCAGACCTGGACGATAGAAGATCTGGCCTGAGGAGTCTCGATTTCTGCCGCGACGTCACGGCGTAAATCACATGAAAGCCTGGATCCATCCCGAAGTGCTTCCACAGTTCAGGCCGCTGGGGGTGCAGCCGAAAACCTGACTCTGTTCCGTGAAGATACCGAACGATATGTGTGAGACTACAGGAACAAAAACCCTGAGCTGAACGAATGATCCAGGGTGCAAAAATAAACTAGAAAGGAGGTTTTTTTTTTCAACACAGGACAAAGTCTTTAACCGGCGATATCACGTTACCGCTGTCCGACACGAAATAGGTCACAGGCATCAGTATTTTTGTCCTTCTATTAACTGAGCAGGAAAGCGCGTACTGAAGATGAATGGACGGAATGTTTTGGTACGGTCTGACCAGAAGGTTTGTGTCTCACTGATGGTCCTGTATAAGTGGGTGTGAGTGGAGGTTCCCCTTCATGCTTTCCCGGCACTCCTGAGTCCTGAGCAAGGAACTCCTGCGGCTCCCCGTCCACATCTGGACTCCTCCGACCTCCCACCCGCGCTCACCCAAATCCAAACGACGTGCAGACGGGGCGAGGTGAACGCGGAGAGCCTCCGCCGCCCAAACACTTCATTCTCTGGGCAGGAGATCTTCTAGTGAGGTAATGTTTTACAGATAGAGCTGCTACGTGACTGATCGGTTCGAAGAATAATCACCGATATTAAAGAACGTTTTGTGTTTGAACAATGCACAGAGCTGATCGAAAGTAAGTGACCCCGTACCAAACATTCTTCAAGCTTACTTTCTTAGCAACGTGTGCTCAGGATCAGTTCCTCGACCTCGGTCCCGCGTGACCATTGAACCTTCTTCCCCACCTAGTGTCAGAAACTCAAATCTTTCCAGCCCCCTCCATATAGGTCAGCTTTGTTTAAAGCTTGTGAGATTGGTGCCACATGCAACTCTTAATAATGGTCTGGAGTGTGTACTCCGGGAGCGAGTTAAAGCTTCTGAAAGCTTCTTCTCTATCCTTCTTCTAGCTTATGCCTTTTTGAATCCGTATCTTGAAGCCCTTCAAAAATCAGCTTCCCAACCCTGGTTTATTCTTTGTGATAACAGATTATTATTAGGGTATAGTGATTTTACAACAATATATGAAATAAAATAAAATAAAAAAAATATATATATATAAAAAGTTAAAATCGATTTTCACAACTGTGTGTGTACATATATATTTTCGAAAATAATTTCACCTTTGAAAAATATTTTTTTCTTTTATTTTATGTATTCCAAAATGTCTTTTGCCTCGCGCATTTTATTTTACAAACAGCTATTTTTATACGCCGGCGGGTTTTCAAAAAATATTAATGGAAACAATATACGGTGGATTTTCGCCCTTTCGCGGGTTTTTTGCGGGAAAAAAAAAAATATTTACAAACGAATAATAAAATATGAATTCCAACAATAAGGGAACGTTATAAATGATCAAATATAAGGATTTACGGGAAATAGCTGTTGTTTATACTCAGTGTGTAGGATATGAGGTGCTGGAAGCTCGGTACGGACGGAGCATGTGCGATACGAGAGGGATGTATGGAGTGATAAGTAAAGAGAAACGTTCCATTACTCCAGCGTGTTGCTCGATTATTCAACAGTTAAAAACAC
>JAUZST010005947.1:0-15194 GCA_034779995.1 Parotocinclus haroldoi
TGTGTGTGTGTGTGTGTGTGTGTGTGTGTGTGTGTGTGAGAGAGAGAGAGAGAGAGAGAGAGAGAGAGAGAGGATCAGGACAGGACAGGACAGGACAGGACAGGAGAACCCAGCAACAGGGCTAAATTTGATATTTTTCTACTTTAGCAAATGTAATGTAATTAGTGTGAGGCTCAACCAGACATTTCAACATAATTTTAACAACAATGCAGCTCACAAACAGTCTGTCCTGTCCAGACTAGACGTAGAGTGCTGGTGTCAGAATGCTTAATACAATATAATTTATTTATATAATTTATTTTCACAACATGCATATGATTTAATTTTTTTAAATAATGTTCATGTTAATGTGAAACTGGTAATGTTTCATTGGGTTTTAAAGAGTAAACCTCTTGAACAGGAGGATCTGTTGTCATTAATGTTGCGTATCACTGATACAACACATACTCTGGCACATTTTCCTGTCAAGTGTCCTGCTGAAGTTCAAACCGAGCATCAGAATAGAAAAAAAAGGTGAGATAACTGATTTTGACTATGGAAGCGCTGTTGGTGCTAGAAGAGCTGGTCTGAGTATTTTAGAAACTGCAGATCTACAGGTATTTTCAAACACAGGAATCTCGAGTGTTTACAGAGAACTATTTACTTCCAGGTGCAGATCCCTCTCTTTGTGATGTACATGGCCCTTATTACAATCTATCAAAGCAGAGCTTTTGTATTTCCTTTGGTGGCATTTATTTTCCCACTGCAGCCGTTAAGGTGTTTCGTTCCAGCAAAAGCCTTTCTTTAGGAACTTGAGAGTGCTCTCTGAGCATCCGTCAGCACTGCTCAGACTAAAAAAAAAAGCATAGCAACAATATCTGAATGTCGACTCATTAAACTCTATTAGAATGCTGGGAAACATTAAAGGTGTACAAATGCCTAGATGGTGCAGTTTTATTTTTCCAGTGCTATTTTGCTGAGTTTTTACTTATTTTTATATTTTAATATCACTGATTTATTACTCCTGTCTGTCCAGTTTGGCTATAGGAAGAGTATAATGCAACTTTTTGTGTCTATTGACAAGTAGTCATTAGAAATAGTGGGCAAAAAAGCAGTTTCTTATAAACACCTCTACACGCATATAGGCAGCAACTGTCTGCTTATGAGTATTCTATATGGAAGCAAGTATATCTAAAATTAGTTTCCAACCATTTATTTTGTGTGTGAATTAAAGATGGCATGCATTTACTATGACTAAGATTAGGATGTGTAATTTCACACCACTGTAAATGTGATCCACTTAAGCTGGCCTTTTGAAAGCACGATTGGCATTAATGGAGTGCCGATAATAAGCAGTCATGTAGCTTGTCAATAGGTTGGTGAGAATTGCTCTGCCGCATACTGCTTTGACCTTGTTTGCTGCAAAATCATTTAGGATGGGAAACCTGTCCAGTGTTTGTGTCTGTGAATAAGTATTTTGAATCTAATAATAATAAAAAGTAATAAAAAGTATTAGACTTCATGTCCAGTGGATGGTGGTGGGCTCCTAATGCTGGTGAGCGTTATGAAAAGTTAATCCATGTGATAGCCATCTGCGATCATTGCCTCTGGAACTAGCATGCATCAGTAGCTGGCTTACAGGATCATTTACAGAGGAAATGAGGTCTGAAATAGTGCTAGTGATTTCACTGACCAAATCCTATTTTGTAGTTGATAGATGAATGGCATTTTTGTATGTGCCATGACATTATCTGAATTAAGTAGAATTTTGTGGAATGTTATGTGACGCTGTTTAATGGGATTGGAATTTCCTCAGTGCAGATTTGCATGATCTTGCCTGAGATTTTCTTATTTGAGATTTTCTCACCTTCTCTCTACAGAAGTCTAAGTTCTGTTACGGTATCCTCCCAGGAAACACTGCTTCCATGATTTTAGTTTGACCAGGCATTGGGCAAGAGCACAGGTCACCCATTGTTCGGAGTAACTTTGATTTATTTGCTCTGAAAGCAGTCACAGACTAATAATATAGAATTACATTATTTGTTTATCAAATCTAATGTATGTTCTCAGTTGGGCTGAAACATGATAAACAAATCCCCTTTACACACACATACACACACACAAATATTTGTGCTTGTGATTACAAGGATTGTCAGCGGAGTTAACCCCTTTTGTACATTTCATATTTGAAAGAAAGCTAGATAAAGCCTATTTGAGATAAGATAGATTTCCTGTAAAAAGTCATATAGTGCCTCTTATGACATAGCTTTAATAATCCTTTGCTCTAAATTGCTTTATTACCATCCCTGTGTATTGATTTTGATATGCACAAATGCACATAGGAGTGTCTCAATAAAAGAGCTTTTTTTTAATTCAGTTTGTCTGAAAATCACAGTGTATTATCAGTGGCATGAATTGTATCTTAGGAACACACTGGCCTGCATAGTACTCAATAAAAGAGGTAAAGCAAGGACAATTTCAAAGACAGCCTGTCTGATAACAAAAGGGTTCACCTGATAATGAACAACTGAGTATTGCCTTGCCTTTGAGGCAAAGACAAGGGGGCAGTGGTGGTGGGGAGTGAAAGCGCCTAGCACTTGCCAGCATCTTTTATGGCTAATTGAAGCACTGGGTGTAAAACAGCCATGAATCACACCCTTTAGAATTGAAGTGAGTTAATATATTGTGATCTTACAATTAACCCCCGATTGTTAAGATCTCTTTAATTATGTCTAACCCATTACAAAGCAAGGGAAGTCTTACAGATTTAGTCAAGCCTTACCACACCTGGCATTGGTACTAAGTAGAGGATAGACCAATAGATAACAGTGTTAAAGAATGTTTTAAATATTAGATACAACTATTATTAATATAGTTTGATAATTAGTTTGGATAAACTGCTATATCACTACCAGAAATAATTATAACCTGTAACCTCTATAAACTCTGTAGCCTACATATGTTTTTGCGTTGATGTAGGTAAATAATATTTGTTAGTCATGTAAATTTAAACCTACACAAAGGGTTTGAATTTGTTGTGAAAGTACATTATTCAAGATGCAGCATAAATATGGTAATTAAATTAAGAAATATATTGAGCTTTTCTTATTTATATACAGGTATGTGTTATATAACACAACACCATAGTCACATAGTAGTTTAGATACTTTGCACAGTGTTTTATTTGAAATAATAGCATCATTTCAAAGACAATCTGAAACAGTACTGCACTGCACAATACATTAATTGTTATCATTGTATTTTTATTATAAACTTTAATTAGTGATGATGAAAATGAAAATAAAAACAAAGTTTTCTGCATTCAAGCCCGTAATTATTTTTTTCAGCAGATGTCACAAGGGATCGACATACACGATTTCTGTACTACATGGATTTTATGTATTCAAGACATTTTTGGAATAACCATTCATTTTTGTTAGCAATATATTTTATTTCTTCAGACGTCGGACATGAAAGCACACAGACGTTGATGGGATGGACGTTAAATGCTATTGTGTTTTCCTGCTTCATAAGGAATACTTAACCATTGTAGTACCAGTGCATCCGAATACAAGTGTTTTCTGTAGGTGATATTATGAACTTTTAATCTTAGCATCAATAGCTTTCTGTCTTGGTTATTGCATTTTGTGTCATTCCTACTAGCAACTCTAAAAATGGAGCAATTCTTAACCTGAAGTACTAAGCAATAGAGTGACGAGAGCTAGAGTGACAGGAGTGCAATTTCTGCTGTATGCCTTTGATTGCTGTGCTGTGAACACTGTGGACCATGCTGTGTCCAGCAATGGATGCTGCTTTGAGCCTTTCTAGGTCTTTCCATGCTAATTTTGATGGCAGTTTCAGCAGCAAAGTAACCAGTCCACAGAGCACACTTCTGTGAACATTTAACGACAGTAGCTCCTTTCTGTCTGGGAAGCCAGACATTTTAGTGCTATTCCCTGGCCTAAAGGTGTCTGGATATGTGACTTTTCAATGAGTCAAAGAATGGCCTAGATCTCACATATCAGGCTCCTCTCATTACCACATATTTTATAGATTGACTAGTTAACAGTCTGAAGACATTCAGAATAATTTCCTTTAGAGTCCTTCAGAGTGAACATTAGGTGAACGCTAGGAATTTATTCATGGCATGTTGCTAATTATATTTTATATATAAAAAGAAGGGGGAATTACCCAGGAATTTATTTAACACTAATTCACAAGCAGTGGTTTTCTTTCTTTTTTCCCACCAGAGAGCGTAGTGCTCAGTGGGCCCTTGTATAAATTTGCTGTCATTTTCTGTAATGAATTTGGGAGAGCGTCTCCTAGAATGATGCTATCTTCTCAGTCCAGCTAAACCTGGCAATGGTCCATCAAACCTTTGTGCTATCTTCTGCAAGGGTCCTCTAAATAGGCACAGATAAGCAGAAAGGTCTCTATTTTGATTCATCTAAAGCTGCTACCATGGGGATTTCTTTTCTGCCGTTTAATCACAGAAAACTGCATAGACAGAGGATCAAGTAGTGTGAGGGTTGCACATGGGATCTGATGTATCGAATGAAGTCCATACTCATATTGACTGAACCCGGATGCTATTGGGCACTGATGCTAATCTTGTGGTGTGAATAAAGCGATTTGCTCTTGTTTTGTCTCAGAGTCATTGTGCCATGACCCACTGCAGTTTGGGTGTTTATCTTCCATGATTGTTAAGTCCCATGTGTTTTGGCAGTGGAACTTTCAGGGCCTGTCATAACCTCTTCCGCTCCCCTGTTGCTATTCCTTAGTTACGGCTCCTCCCATGTTACCATGATGACTAGCTGATGACTTTACCTTGGTAGCACAGGTTTACTACTCTAGTGTATAATCAGAGGTAATTGGGTAACGCTTTATTTTTGAAGCATTAGTCACTGTATTCTATATTGTCAGGTTATCTCTTTCCATCCAAAAATCACATTCATTTGGCATTAGTAAGTTATTGGATTGTGGATTGTTGGCAACATTCAGCTCGAATTAACTTTCTTCTGTGAAGGCAATCACAGATTGGAGCAACTTCGATTTCAACTTCTTCCATTGTCACCCCTCCCTCCACTTTTCTTTCCCTGGGTAGTTGCTCTGTGTCAGCCCAGTTAATGGGTTTCTTTGGGGAGATATTATTTTGGTCCAGTAAGCCGCATGCTAAATGTATGACTGACAGCACTGACTCATGTGGCTTAGGCAATTTGTAGTTGAAAGAATTTTCTGTGCACACTTCCCCATACAGAACTGCTGCAAAAAACCCCTCCATATTCTATTAGCAACAGAAGAGTAACGTCCCTCCCTCGTGTGGTCAGACTGAAATCGGCTTCTCCAAACTAAAATGTCCCATTTTCTCCCACTGTTCCCTTTCTCACCCATTTCCATTTCCACCTTCTAAGAAGATAGATGAAGAAAATGAGGCCAACTTGCTGGCGGTGCTCACAGAAACCCTGGACAGTATCCCGGTGGACGAGGACGGATTGCCTTCGTTCGAAGCCTTGGCGGATGGGGACGTGACCAATGCCAGCGATCAGAGCTGTCCCTCCACTCCTGGTGGTTCGCCTTGTACCCCAGAGCCAGAGGAGCCCTCCTTGGTAAGGCTCCCTCCCTTCTTCCCTCTGCTTATGCCCCTCCTACCATACACGCTGTCCAACACTCTCATTCTTTTTTCCTCTCATTTGGAATTCTCTCTGTTTCTCTAACACTCTCTGCCTGGCCCTCACACAAACCAGATAAGGAGATGCTGTAGGCCTTTGACCAAAAAGGGGTACAAGCTTGACAGGCAACACTCCTGGCAGACCCAGCACTCTGTCTGTGTTCAAAATTAAACCTTGCAGCACAGATGATAGAGCACATTACAACAGATCAGTGTTTTAGGTTTTAATTTTATTGCCTTATACATCATAAAACCAGGCATTAAAGGTCAGCAGACCATGCGCTCAACTAGAGCATGTAAAAGAAAAAGAAAACAATGTAGTTTATGTTGTGGAAGGTTACGTCAGGTAGGATTAGCATTCAGACTTTTAAAAGGTACATATACACCGGACAAAATAGGCATTAGCACAAGTATGAACAGTGATTTGTTGCTGTGCAAAATATTAGATGTAACATTGTTTTAGCAATTGTAGAATGGCGATATAGAGTTATTTCCCAGTACATTTATTAAAACACAAACAGAAAATTCAGGCTATTTGTATGCAGTATTTTAAATGAAAAACATATTTCATAAACTACAATGTCAAGTATTACATTTGGGCAATAGCAGCATCTGGCCTATAGGATGAAAAAGCATGATCAGGAACGGTCTTTTTGGAAGGCTAGCTGCCTAGAAACCACTTTTTTTTAAAGGAAACAGGGCCAAAGTTATGCTAAACGCACACATATTGAAACGAATATCAGTAGAAAGTAGTAACATGGAGATTAATCCAAGTTGGCAATTTTTGGGTCTAATACTCAAAAATATGTTATATATGGTCATTCTAATATTGATTAAAACATATCTAATAGTAACCTTGGTACTGTATGTATGCATTCTTGCATTACAGCAAGTTGTGGGCACTAAATGGGAAGATGTGCTGCGAGAAAATATGGCACCATCACTATACATACTAAGGATCAGCATCACATACTGGATTTCAAATAACTGTGTAGCATCAGTTACGATAGACAAGCAGTTAAAACTTATTTTGTTAATGAGCTATGCTTCTCCATCTTTATCCAGCTATGGTCACTGTAAGTGGTGTCTAAAGTCATTTCTGTAATGACAAAAGTCATGTTTGCAAGTACCATAAGTTTATGTTTAAGATCAAGGTACCCAGGCTTATCCTTGCATTGTATTTAATTCTTACATGTTGTCATGTTAACTATATGAAAATCAAACATTCCATCAAAGGATAACACCTTAAAGTTTGTAAGAATATTTCCAACCTGGTATTCTTTGATTTGTTTGCAGCTAAAGAAGCTCCTCTTGGCTCCACCTAACTCTCAGCTTAGCTATAACCAGTACCCAGGTGGTAAGGCACAGAACCATGCAGCAAGCAGCCACAGGATCAGACCATCAACAGCTGTTACAAAGGTATTAATATGTTATCAGATGTTTATGTATCTATATGTCATCATAAACCATATCTGTGATCCACACAAAAGAATATTTACTGCATATACAAGAATGTCCTAGCAACTATAGTTATTTTGTTCAATGAAATTGTTTCTTAGGGTATGCTGTGCATTTTTCTTATCAGATCACATTGTGCTTTATCTATTTTTATCAGGTTCACGATCTATAGCGTTTGATTAGTTGCTCAGACTTGTTTCATTTCAGTCAACTGCACACAGCATGTGATGCCCTCCCACATACATTCACACATGCCTCTTTTTGAGGAGTTAATTTTCTTTAATGACTTTGACTCCTCTGTATCTGAAGTGATGCACATGGCAGACTCTCAGAGGACATTCTGCTGTTTTCCTCCCACCACTAGCATGCATATCTCACAAGCGCAATACCAAGACCTTGTAATTAAGATGATGGGTATCACATTTTATTACAGAGAGACAGCACCACAGCAGTGCAAACTAACTTCCTCTCTTCTTTCTCTCCCTCTTTATTTTTTTCTTTGTTTTCTATGCTTCAGACAGAAAACCCCTGGAACAAACAAAGGGGGGTCTGCCCACAGCCACATAGACTAGTGAGACGCCCATGCACTGAGTTGCTCAAGTACCTTACTGCCAGCGATGATGCCTTCCAGACAAGAGCCAGTGAAGCCAAGGGCACCTGGTCAGGCTGTGACAAGGACAGGGGTGGGCCTGGTACCTCCTCCTGTTCATCGTCTTCCTCTCCATCTTCTTTGTCCACCTCATCCTTCTCCTCTCTGTCCTCCTGCTCTTCCTCTACTGCCTCAAAGAAGAAGCCCACCTCTGCCTCCCAGTCATCGCAGCAACAGCAGCAGCAGCAGGCAGTGCAGGCCCAGAGAGGTGAGAGACAGGCAGCTGGGGCATATAGTGTGGCTGGTGAGGGGGCAGGGCAGTGGCTGCAGTGTACAAACAGGGAGAAATCCACCCCTGTTGTGCCATGCCAAGGAAGTGGCTGTAGCCATGCCTGCTCCAGTGAAGAGGGGAGGCCACCGCAGGGTGCTGACACAGGCAGTCTGGCTGCCGCCCGCTTCATTAGGTACATGCACTCTTACTCTCTCCCGCCTAGAGAGATGGGTCGCGCAGGCAGCTGTGGCCATTGTCTTGAGGCGGGCGGCAGGGATGGGGCCAGCCATGCCAACAGGCATATCACAATAACCATTAGGAAGAGGAGGCAAGAGCAAGAGCATCCCATGCTCTGCAAGCTGCTGACCTCTAGACCCAGGTCAACCCATAAACAGGCCCATCTGCTCAGTGTTTCCCAGACAGACAAACAAGATCGACCTAAAACACCTTGTAGACACAAAGGGTGGGACTGGCACATAGTCAATAATAATAAGAAACACCAGAGCCATAAACCCATTCTGGACTCACAGGAACCTAGTCAGACTGACTCATCACCTCTTTCACCGCTGGTTGACTTGGACTTAGAAAACTGGTTAATGCAATTCGAGCAGGCAATAGATGGGTCTAAAGATATAGGTGGGCAAAATAGGGTGGATGTTCATGATGTTGTCGGAGGTAGCCCCATGTCAATATCATGTGGCTTGCCAAGTCCACTCTTCCCAGACTCTTTAGTTCCAGAGCAGAGCCCCTCCTCCATACAAGGGCAGACCCTACACAGACAGGCAATCTGCAGCCCCCCCGATGACCAGGTTCCACCACCGTTAGGTAATCATTGCTGCATCCCTGCCCTTTGTCTATTTTCTGCCTCTCCTCCTTTAACTGCTTCCCAGTTTGACTACAGACTAACCCTGATGCTAACTCAACCTAGATGTTAACACAAATGCAGCCAGTTACATAATTCACAAATTTCAAAGGGCAACATTCTAAACAGGTACAGCCCTTTGTATTAAGACAACATGATGGGCAGGTGCACTAGAAACACATTTTCTCACAAATGTAATTGAAGTTGACCAGCAATTAGAATGGCACAACTGAAGCCATCCATGAAATCTTGGACAAACATGGCTGCCTTGACATAGTTATCTGAGATATATTTCCCTAGCTGCAGTTGAAGACAGTCGCAGCCTCAGGCAACTGCACATGCTTCCTCGACTCTTCTTTCTTCTCCTGCTTTGGTTTCAAATGCATGCCAACTACTTTATGTTTTTATTTGGGTTTATGCCATGGCTCTTTGTAATGTGTGTGCTGATTATCTCCTCAACTCATTTCCATTTTGTTTCCTCTGTCCTGTGTGTTGCGTGTGTGTGTGTTGGGGGGAGACTTTCATGCATGTACACTGGCGTCATTCCATCTTGCCTCAGAAAACTGAACAGTCAAGACAGAAATATTATCACAAAAAAATGGTGGGGTCAACTTGGAAACAATTAGATTTCTTTTAATTGTTGGCTGGACACTTCTCTAGCCATGTTGTAGTGGATTGGGAGTACCACATCAGCACTGTTAATGATCGAAATCTAAACTTGACTTGTAGATGTGGACCAGATATCTTTTGGGCACAGTAGTGATCTAGTAATTAATTAATTACCCATGCTCCTTTGTGTTCTGCAGCCAAACCAACCACCTTGCCACTTCCTTTGACCCCAGAGTCTCCAAAGTAAGTGAGAGAGTTTTTCCACCATTATTATTATAGAGCAGAAAATCTGAACTAAAACAAAATTTTTAAAAAAGTGACCTGAATCAACAATGAGGCATTTCTTTTAGCTTTCATTTCCATGTGTAGGACCACATGACCATTTCAGTGTATACCTTTCACTGTGATTATATCAGTTCATTTTTCATGTGTTGTAGTGACCACAAGGGATCTCCATTTGAGAACAAGACCATTGAACGCACATTGAGTGTGGAGCTCTCTGGAACCCCAGGTAGGCAAAAGTGTGACATTCTTATAAATAATTATATCAGCGTTCTTACCTTGTACTACAGAAAGTCTCTCTCAGAATCTTTCTTTGCTTCTTAGTAATATTATTTTGTGTCTGGTAATTACATTTAGTGACGTTGCTACGATTTGCTGAACTGAGTCCAGTACTTGAGGAAGGTGTCATTTGCCAAATGTGGTCAATGGAAAAGGGTTTTATTATACATACTGGCAGAACTGCTGTCCATTGTATGTTTATTAATAAAGTATCTTGGTAAAAAGCTATAGGCAAAAGGTAATTAATTCCAAATGAATTGAATGTCAGTGGAAGTTAAAACACAAGGGTTCAGCAGTTCTACCCCTCTTTTCTCTCTTTCTTTGTCTCAGCGTAAATCATGCAGGTAATTATTCCAGTAGCCCCCATGCAGAGATTAATCATTCCTGGTCAATAAAAACAAAATGGCTGCCCTTTTCTTATTCCAGTGTGTCAGAATGAATGGGCCATTTGATATTCATTTAACATGTACCACTGAGTAATGGTGCACGGTGCAAAGATTTGACCTACCTGGTGTGATTCTGGGTAACACAAGAACACAGTTTTTTTCATTGGCATAGAAAAGGATTAGTTTATGGTTGTTGTATTTAGAAGATATTTCTTGGAATATGTACATATGTATTTGATTTTAGAAATTTCTAGTAAGGATGCTCATCTCTCCTGCTCTGAAGCCAAATCCTGCTCTGTTTGGTACTAAACACCGATATGCTGCATAGACTCGACCAGCTTCTCCACATTAGACAACAGATTTTTTGCATTGGATATGACAGTAAAGCATCTTATAAGTCAAGACTTTCAAAGTTGAGCCTTTCTAATTAAGCAGCAGGCTTAGTTTCCCAAGCTTTTGTTTTGCCTTGACTCAAGGACTACCTTGAGTCCTCCAAACACAGATAATGTCAAGCTAAGTGGAGAAATTCCTAACTTACCTGATTAATATGTAATGAATCACATGCAAGGCCAGCTGAACCATTTTAGCAAGAGAATTTTCATCCAGGCAGCCAGAATCAGCACATTTGCTGTGGCTCTGTATTTGTGGTCTTTTCAGCCACATAACCTGCAGAGCAGATATAGAGTGGGGGCTGCCCCCTAATCCCCTCCACTCTAATAGATTTACTAAGGTGTGCCAGTGTCTTTAATTATGGTATCTATGGCACCCAGGCCAGTCACTGTATTATACTTCACATGGATTTTTGAGATTACCATGGGGACCAGCTATGTAAGCTTTAGAGCAGTAATTCTTTTAGAGATCCCAGAGTAGTTTATACCTGGAAGAAAACGTGCAAGAGCCATGGTTGTATGATTATTGTTTGTGTCTGTTCCATAACATACAGGCATGTATTTAAGTATGATGTAATCCAAAGGTTCCACAATACATTACTACCTTTACTTAAATCAAGAAAAAGGACAGTGGCAAAGAGTGGTGGAAAGTCTCAAGGAGAAAAATAGTACAAATAGCAAATAAGTAAAAAGTATTCTCCTGTGAATGAGAGATATAAAGGTGTCAATACAGAATGCTGATTGAATATCAAAAGACTGTAAAGGCAACAGGGTAAGATAAGAAAGGATATAGACAGGGAGAAAGACTACTTTCAGTTGTTTGTGCAAATCCATTAAAAAGGCTTAGGATTTCTCATAGAAATGGCTTCTGGTACAACATAAATCTGTTAGGAATTGCGTGGTTCACAAGAAGCATGAGATTGCAGAGCAAAGGAGAATGATAATATATTTTCCAGCAGCCACTAAACTCTCATTCTAAACTCAAAGACATGCAATCAATATTGATACTAAAGTAATCTAATGACATGTTGAAAAGGAATTTAGATGTCAGGCTTTGACACTGAGACTTTATAATAATAATGATAATAATAATAATAAGCCTATGTAACATTTTGTCTTTTAACGTCACATGAATAATATAGTGCAAGTCATTAGGAAATCACGAGTAGCTTATGCTCTTTTTGGTACCATGTGAGCTTTTAATAGTGTCACTATTCCAGTAAGGATAAAGTTCCAGTCAGGGGTTGATCTGAATAATAATGAACATTATTATCAAACCTATTTGTGGACTTCATGTGTTTGTGAATAGAACTGTATTGCACTTTATTGCACTGCTACAGTAAACTTAAATGCTGTGTTCTCCACAGGTCTGACACCACCTACCACGCCTCCTCACAAAGCCAGTCAAGAGAACCCTTTCAAAGTATCACTCAAAACCAAGCTGTCTTCGTGCACCTCTTCAGCCCTGACAAGCAAGAAGGCCAAGCTGAGCAATGCTGACTTTAGCTCTCCCACAGTCACTGGCTCAAACAGAAAGGGCCATGAGAAGACTGAGCTTTATGCCCAGCTGAGTAAGGCATCTTCTGCCTTGCCTCTGGGAAGCTCAGAGCAATGCCGGGGCAAGAGGCCCACACCCCGTGTCTTTGGAGATCATGATTATTGCCAGGCCTCAAGCACAAAAAGAGACAGTGGTAGCTTGGCTCCCTCAGTAACTGGGCCTGTGGAGGGACAGCATGTGGAATCTAAAGACTCGACCATGCCATCCTCCACTATTCCTTCATCCTCTTTGTCTTCCACCAGTCCCACATCTTCCACTCTGGCAAGGCAGCTGCAAAGCCTTTCCTCCACATTTCCGGAGGCTTGTACAGAAAAGGAAGCTCAGGAGCAGGATAACAGTTCTGCTGTGGGTGCCAAAACCTCCAAAGAATCCAATTCTGCTGGCAAGAAGCTGTTGTGTGACCAGGAGATTCGGGATGAGCTTAATAAGCACTTTGGTAACCCCCACGAAGCCTTTTTCACTGAGGCTGAACAGGGTGGGTTTCAGCCATTGGATGAAAGTGACTCTGGTGATGAGAACTTTTACCCTTTCAAGGCATACATGGACACAGGTTTGCCTGACTTTGAGGACTTAGAAGTGGGCCGTGAGCGCTTTATTGGCTCTTGGGAAGGGACTCCACTGGAGCTTTTCTTTGACGGCTCACCCCCCTGCTCCCCATCCAGCAGTTTGCCTTCCCAGAGCTCCGTCTCACCACCCTCAACTCTGCTTTCTCCACTTCATTTCCACTGGCCCAAGTCTGGCTCCCGCTCTAGATCCCGCTCCAGGTCTTCATCTCATCACAGATATAGATCCCTCTCGAGATCTCCTTACTCCTGTTCACAGTCTCCAGATAGCTGCTCTCCATCTTGGTACGTATAAAATATTTAAAAATTCAAATTCACCTCTTTTGCCATTGACTGTAAATGCACACAAGATAGTATAGGTGATTTAGAGGAACCCATTACATAAGTTATTTCTATGTGGTCATGCTTCGGATTCTGGCATCCGATGTTACATATAAGTAAAAAAGCATAAACTAGACATAAGACCTCAGAAGAAGGGAAAATGTACTTATGCAGAATGTCTGGCTCCAGAACTGGTATTAAATAGCTCTACTGTGATTCATTTAGGTTCCCATTTCTGCAAATAATTCCTTTTTTGTCATGCTGTCTGAATGAGCCAATATTGCTATGTATGACAAGCCTAAACGGTTGTTTTGATTTGAATGAACAAGATTTGTTTTTATCTGTGAAAGTATTCGAAAACCTCCCATTCTTTGAACACCCTTTTCAACATTATATTCATATTGTAGATCAGAATATATTGTGTAGGTCTTGACAAAGAAACACTGAAAGAGAATTGGTTTCCAGCCCTATTTAAAGCAATAGTATCATAGTTTCACAAGCAATAGCGATATGCCAGTTTGACAGACTCTGTCCATTCCTAAACTCGGTGGCAGTACCTCTGCATTGACCATCATAGTTATGTTTAAAAAAATTATACTGCTATTTACAGAGTTTATTCAGATGTGCTACATGGGAGGAATGTTCTCTTTAGATGTCCACAAATGATTTGGAGTTCTGTGATAGATCTAAAATGATAACTTTTTCCTCTGTGCTATAAAAATGTGTGTCATTGAATGTTAAAGGTAAGACCTGATGTTTATAGTTGTAAATATGTATAAGAGTGTACTCACACCAGGCAATTCAAGCACATTTGTCCCCAAAGGATGGTTTGGTTTACTAGTTTGATTGCTTCATCCAGTGTCTGGGTGCAGTACACTGAATTGAACTGAACTTAAAGAGATGGCTTAGCTGTAGTTTCACTTGGATGCAGGCACAGTACATATGTAATGTGATCGCAAACCATGCCCAGAACATAAAAATTGCAGTAAAATCTTCTTATACATGCAGCACAATTAACTGAAAATGAGAGGGTTGTATCTCAGCGCATCCAAAACAACTCCAAAATGCCAAAAAGCAATTACAACCCTAAAGTCCACTGTGCTGTGTGTCTCCACCATTAACAGTAGTGTTGTGGTGATTTAAGTGCAATGTGAGCACAAACCAGAATGGATGTGGGGAGGGGGGACAATTATGTTCTTGTCACAGGGACAGTGCATCAAAGCATAGTGCGAGTATGCCCAGATTATTTTTTTTATTTAAAAAATGACCTGCCATGTGTGCATTTATGTAATATTTGAACTTGTTTTCTTTTTGGTATCCAGGTGTCATCACACTGCTGATAACAGCACTGTCAAATCCAGGACTCTTAGAAGCCCTCACTCCCAGTCTCGCTCAGTTCTTGGTCAAAGGCCCAGGTAAATATTCAACAAAACTTGTTTGTCTAATGTTGTATTAGTAGCTTACCTTGTCAGTATTTTAATCAATGGTTGCACTTTTAGGCACAAAGCATAAACTAGGCACAAAGTAAAGGAAGTTGAATTGAGTGAAGTTGTACGGACAGAAACAACCGCTCGGTTCCTGACATGCTCTCTCAAGAGTAGCCCCAGTGATAGCCTTTTGCAATGTGATGAGATATCATATTAATGCAATTGTTTGTCTTCTACACTCAGGATAAAAACAGGATAAAAAAATTAAATAATTCTTAGTCCGGTGTGATTTGGCTTCTGTTTGACTGCACTCAAGGGACCTAATGCTTCAGCATGTAAGCTCGATTGCATTTGTGATAAGCCGTAAGATTTCTCTTTTTTTGTAGATATGACAGCTATGAAGATTACCAGCATGAGCAGCAGAAACGGCAGGAGTACCAACTGGACTATGAAAAACGGGAGGGTGAGCGGGCTGAACAGAGGGAGCGACAACAAAATAGAGCAATAGTATGTGAGCACTACTTCTTGTATGTGTGTTTTATATATATATATA
>JAUZST010005948.1:0-15193 GCA_034779995.1 Parotocinclus haroldoi
TCTTCCTCCTAAATAAGGGAGTTTTTCCTTGCCACTGTTGCCATAGGCTTGCTCAGACTGGGATTGGCCTTTTTTAGGTAATATACTGTTGTAAAGCTGCTTTGAGACAATGCTCCATTGTAAAAAGCGCTGTATAAATAAATTTGATTAAAATTTCTCTAAGGAAAATTAGTTCTGTGAAATTATGTACTATGTTAAACATGAATAGTTTTGGGAAACACTCTTAATTTAAGGATGTTTTGAAGTACCATGTCTGTAATACTTGATTCAAACAGTAGGTACTGCCACCTCAGTGGCATCCAAGCACCTAGTATGTTAGCATCATATCTGTCTACATCAGTCATTACACCTGGACAAGTTACACATCAGTGAAGACTTTAAACTGACTGACTTGTCAGTTCCTGTTAAACGCACATCTAGTTTACTGCCCACCTATGCAGTTATCAGGCTCCTGTCAGTTCTCTGCTCTTTGGGAAGTGCCTCTTTGTACAAAGGACAATACAAAGGTCACCTAAATGCTTCCCTGTCCATTACCTCACTCCTTTGCACTCTTACTTTTCTCTTTTTACTTGCACAATGTGACTGATAGATGTTGGTGACTAACTAGTGAGAGTAACTGTTTTTAAACCATATTTTTCTTTTATAGTATACATTTTTATGTACAGTATACAATTATCTATTCTAGGTCTTATCAGTGTAAGGAAGGATGACCAGGAGAGCTCAGCAGGGGCAGTGGGGGAAGAGCTGGCATCAACTGGACTGTCCTCCAAATTGCCCTTAAAAGAAGGGGAACTGCCTCAGAGCAGGAAATAACATCAAAGCCTTGGACATTTCTCGGCCGTTTGTAGACTACACCGCAATTGCGATGTTCCTTTATGCAAGTGGTTCCCAAACTATTTTCTGTGTCACCTCCCTTTTTTGTAAATAAGAATATTTTTAAGCAAAGCTATGAAACTCAACCAGCTCCATGAGAGAAAAAAATAATAAAACCTGAACATTTGCACCTGAACCTGAAAATGCAAAAATTCCCTTTGGGCATGCCCCCCACTTTGGGTGTTCCCCCCACTTTGGGAACCATTGCTATGTGATGCATGGTCTTTATTTAGGAGTCTGGGGGAATATGCTACCCTCACCAGGAAATTTGGCCATTTTTTGTTTTAATCGGTTTATTCATTTAAGCAAATGTGATCAAAATACCTTAAATTATTAATTTATACATATATTATACATTTATAATTTATTTTTTTGCAACAATATCTGGGCCACCCAAATAGAATAGGTCTCCTGGCCCTCTTAAGGTTTCTTCCTAATGATGATTAGGGAGGTTTTTCTTTCCACTGTCGCCTTAGGCCACTCATTAAAGAGTTTCGACCTGAGGATCTATATAACTGCTTTGAGTAAATGCTCTGCTGTAAAAAGTAATGTCTGTCACTCTTCTCACAGGGCCACATGCTATGATGTAGATTTGTACAAGCAAACAATGTACAGATTAACTCCTATTAACCGACTGATGTTTAGCAGCAGTGCACCTTCAATAAAACTGACAAAGTAACCACCAAACCGGACCCTTGACTGAATCAAACCACACTTTTTAATCAGCGATCAGGTAAACATATGTAATGAAATCTTATTTAGAATATACAATTCAAGAAATCAGTTAACTGGAAAAGACAATTCTCCTTCCTTTTGAGTTCGTATCATATGAAGGACAAATTCACTCTAAAAAGACAGTTATGCTTATAATCACAAAGGTCAATACAAAGCCTGACAACCCAAACAGAAAAGAAATACTATAGGTAAACTATGGCTGTTATGGTTGCCAGAAGACGCAGACAAGACTTATTAAAAATAAATCTGATATACCAGGTGTGTTAACTACTTGTGACACCTCAAACCCATAAATGATCACACTGGTGACATCCTGGTCTGGTCACATGACAACCACCGATCCAGCCTTCACACCAAGGAACAATACGACCCAGACATTTCACCAGATCCAGTAAAACTGCTTGCCATAATTGCCTGAAGGAGTTCATAGCATAGGTAACCAGTGCTCTGCCTGCTGAACCATTCTGGTTTGATTGTATCACTTGAGAATTTTTCAGGCACAGAATCCAGACCTTACCTCAGAAACTAAGATACCTTTGAGATTAATTGGAATGCAGCAGTAAACCAGGGCTTATTGTCCAACATAAGTGCTTCAGAGTCGTGTTCCAGTGTTTTCTCAAAACATTTAAGGATGTTGTAGCAACAGAGGTAGGGGTAAAAAGTCAGAGTGGATGAATTATTAGATTGCTTTTGGATCATTTTGTGTGTCCACAGACTTTTGGTTATATAGTGTACCTCAAAAGATGTAGAACAGAACGATTTTTAGTATCAATCTACAAACCTATGAAAGGCCAAATTGGTTTCATTCAAAAGCAACAGAAAAGCTGTTTGCACAAATTATTTTTTAATTAAAGCTTCTAGTTTACAATGATGAATGTAAAACAACTTATAAAGCCATACTTCAAAGTAGAAAATGTGCTTTGAGAAACAAATTGCATGGTTATAAATGCAAGGTTTTACCCCACTACAGCAAATAAAACCCAAAGGGTTTCTTAAGGCTTCTGTTTATGAGCGAGACTATAAAAATAAGACTTCCAAGGCTTGACAGAGTTCAGAAGTGCAGTCGTCCAGTGTTGCTCAGGAACGTTATGATTATCAAACATGCACACAATTATGAGGGGCTGCTTTCTTATTCTCCCAGTTGTCTTATCTTATTATTTTTGTATTTCATTTCACTTTTCTTTGCTTTTTCCTGGCGAGGGTCATGGTTTTGTTTTAAATGCAACATGTAAAGTGTGTGAGCATTTGGCTTCCTAAATGTGTCATGTGCACTGGTACCATCTGTGGATTTATGACAGAGGACCTGCCTTAGAGGGCAAAATAATTAAAATACTAGTTCTAGTCTGAAAAATGAAAAGTTGCCGGGCAGATGTGCTGGAATAAAAATGCAGTATCCGATTAACCTTATTATCCTTAAAAGCACAATATTGTGATAAAATATAAACAAACTTTAAAACTTCTATTTTTAGTATTAAAGTTTGTTGTTGCTGGCATGTTAGACTTGAAATAAATCTGAATTACTGTATACACATTAATATATTTATATAATAAATATATAATCGAATAAATATATAATGTACACATAATGTAAATTGAGCTGAGTGAATAAAGTGATGACAGAAATGCTCTGAGCTTAAAGTTTAGTCTGGATCATGTTTCCTGTCTCATATCCCTTTATATATAACCTTATATTATTTTTATTTAACCAGCTCATCTCCTATAGTTTAAATTATAGAGCGGTCAGGCACTAAATTTCAATGGTTTCAGTATTGCATGTCAGAAAAGAAGTGTGTGTTGCCCATTTGTGTATAAGCTTGCGTTATAATAGGAGCGCCGTAAAAATGCCTTTATGGAAATGTGAGATGCTTTGTGACAAAACCTGGGTAAACTTTCTAAAAGCATTCTGATTGTTTAATGGTGGAATGAGCATAACATTAAACACACACTCTCAATGTCTCAATATTAACATTTTTGTTAATTCTCTATAAAGATTTATGAGTCAAAGTTACCTTCAGATGAAAAATGTAATAAAAATAATGTAATAAAGTCTTTTAGCATCTTGCTTCACTTCACACACAGATCCTCCTTTCATGGATACACACAGACAGTACACATAATGAGATGCTCACGTCAGGTATACACCTGCATGGTTTTGAAATTCCCTTGATTAACGTGTGAACTTTGGTCTTTATCGGACAGTTAGGACTGGTTGTGACAAACACTGCTTTGTTTGCCTTTCCTAGACGTATGAACATAATATGCCTTGCATAATCAGCCAAACCATCAAAAATACTGTTAGAGCTTCTAGTGTTTCACAAAATGTGTTCATGATGAAGGCACTGTTTTTTTTATTTAAACAAAGACAGGTAAGGTAAAGAACATAGCTATGTCAGAGTACAAAGCAATTACATCACCTTCACTTGCAGAAATGCCTTTCAACCTAGAACAGTTTGGAATGCTTTTGATCTTCAAGAAATATGCTGCACTGTTTGTGCTTTCATTACTTTTCAGTGCTGTAATTGCCAATGCACATATACAGTTTCAAGGAACAAATGGGAATCATTTGGATTTTCCAGGATTTCTGTAGTAATTACTTAAAAGTTTGGTTTGAACTAGTGCACAGTAGGTGAATCTCTGAGAAGTCAGGTGTGCCAATTAGACATGAGAGAGTATGTGGAGTTGACCTGTTCTATAACTAAGCAAAATTCGACTAACTCCAACCCCCTGGTCAGTTTCAGTGGACCTTAGAGGACGAATTGTGCCACAATGGTTAGTGCAGTTGTTTTTCAGCTCTAGCATCCCCAGTTTGTTCTCAACCTCAGCCTGTGTGGAGTCTGCATGTCCTACTTCATACTCTGGTTTACTATTTCAAAGACGTGTTAGGTTAATTTGTGTTTCTAAAGTGCCATTGTGTGTGATAGTGTGTGAGAGTATGTGAGTGTATGTGCCATATGATGGATTGGCTTCCTGCCTTGCGCCCTATGCCACTGGCTGGGCACTGGCTTTTTTTTTTTTTTAATAAATAACAAATAATGACAATAATACATTTATTTGAACTTGTATATGATGGCATCTTTCACTCTCCGTATGACTATTGTGAACTGTAGCAAATGAAAAAACTCACTGAACAAGCATTGTTAATTCTGGTGTTGGTATAGCAACAAACAAGAAGGTGAGCAATTTGACAACATATCCCATAATTTTGTAAGCAGTGCAGATATACTCAGATCATACCAAGTTTAGCACAGTCAATTAACCTAATGCATGTCTTTGGACTGTGGAAGTCTGTGTTGGTTCTCTGAGTACCAGGGACCCTCAAAATACAATGTTTTATGGGTTTGCTAAACAGCACTCAGTTTGTTACATAATTCTTTTGGCCTTAACGACTAAATATATGGGACTATGACCAGCTTTTCAGCCAAACTGTGCTGTCGGGCCCTTAGGCAACTGGATCTTATGTACTTGGATTTTATGTAGTGTCAGTCACTCTGATTAAGGACACCTGTGGAATCATTTTGGCAGAAACGCACCATGCAGCTGAGAAGATCCCAGTTTGAGTCTAGGTGGTGCCTCTGTTCTGGTTGAATGCTGCACAGATACAAGTGGTTGTGTGGGAGGAAAGTTGGATGAGATTATCTCGCAGCTGCAACAGTGGGAAAGATGGTTGAGTAGATGTGGCGGTACTGTGCAGTCCTCCCACCTTAGAAGTCATGTAAAGATGTGCTTCATGGACTCCTAGCTTGGTGAATGGGTCGGTACATGCTGATGATTATCAGCTGAGCTGCTGGAGGTCTGAAGCCTATTTGAAAGAAACAGCAAATTTAAAGATGAAGATCAGTGTAGCAACAGTATGTGCAACTTCAAAGAAGCTGGTTGATTCAGCAATATAATGCCCCAAAACACACATATCAACAACATAATGGAATGAGTGAATCATGAAATTATTTCACAATATTCCAAAGAGAATCTTGTGATGGCTCTAGCTTTAATATGGTCATCTTCTATATATTGTATTTTGAATATATCTCTCCTCCACTGCCTCCCTTTCCTCAAGTCTCTCACTGTAAAAAACAATCTGTTTTTAATAAGTCACCTGGTTAAATTAAATAAATAAAGTAAAGTAATGTTGCCAAATGCTTGTTTTTTCTGTTTTCAAGTGCCCACATATATGCTGGATGGGATTTAGGTTAGGAATTTTACTCATTTTCAAACCCACTTCAAATCAATTCAGGGTTGCAAGGTAACGTGCCAATACATTGCAGGGATATCCCCACACACACGTACTCTTTAAACACACTGGCTGACGTAACATATGTCTTTGGTATGTGGGAGGAAACTGGAGTACCAGTAAAACATTATCTCAAAGCAGCTTTACAATTTTAATTTCTCAAGGACAGTGGCAAGGAATAACTCATTTACCCATGAAAGGACCTACACTTAAGGACCCTTGATGATTATATGTAAGAATGAACTAAGTTATCAAACTATTACATTTATAGTAGTAGTTTAAAAAACAAAAACTAATAATAATTCAAATAAAATAAGATTAGAAAATCAGAAAAATTCATTTGATTACAGCAGCAAATGATAGTAGTGCACATAGTAATAAAAATATTTTTTTCTGACTAACCTTTTAGAACAAACAATACTATGAAGAGTCAAATAAAATAGAGAATATACAAGCTTTAGCATATAAGCCAATACTGAAGATAAATATTAAATAGAATAATGTAAGACACAGAGTCACTGTAGGATCTTCAGTCCTCAACGTGAAAGTCCCAGTGGCCTGACAACTAGAGAGGGGTAGATAGATAGTAGTTACTGCCCTCTGTGGTTTGAGTATGATTATGTTGATAAAGGAAGAATAATTGAGTGGGGCTGAAGTGGAGGCACATCTTAAAGTGGGGCTGGAGCTCATACCGGAACAAGAGCTCATAGCAAATTAGATAAAAGAGAGAAAATGTAGTTTGTTTTTGTTGAGAACACATAGTCTGTAAACAGTCCACAATTGGTCAAATGATACTACATGTGGCAGTGCAAACACCAAGCAGACACCATGCAAACTTCACACAGACAGCATGCAAACTCCACACAGACACCATGCAAACTCCACACAGACACCATGCAAACTCCACACAGACACCATGCAAACTCCATACAGACAGCATCCAGGCCAGGAATCAAGCCAAGGCTCCCTAGTACAGAAGGTGACATTGATAGCCACTGCATCACTCAACACTGATTATATGATTAGCAAAAAAAAAAAAATCTATAAAATGTAAATTAGAAGCAGCTTCACATGCGGTTTCAGACTTTTGGCATCCACTGTATTCCATTTTAAAAATAAAGCTGTATAATGAATATAATGAATAATGAATAATAAATGATTTCTGTGTCATTGGTTAAGTCAGCATGTACTTTCATCCTAAACTGGTGGTGTAAATAAAGTATTATATATAAATAATATTTTACGTACAATTAGTGAAGAAATCCAGACTATTCAAAAGGCTTCACAAGTTATTTTCAATCTGAACCTAATTATGGCAGAGTGGACCTCTGTTTTATCTGTTTTCTCCAGATTTAAGACAGAACATCAACACTGACATACAGGCCTTCTGCTTTGGATTAATGACATCTGAGCCTGGTGTGTCGTGCTGTACATCAGTGTGTATCACAATCAGCTTTAATTTGTGCTGCATGGGAGATCAAAATTGTGAGCCTTATTGATGTTATACTTTCTTGCTCATCTTTTCGCAGAACTTTTATCTTCCATTCTATGACATCTGCCATGAAATGTAAATTACAGCCTGACTTACAGAATTGAAACGTGCCTGCAAATGATTACCCAATCAAAGAGCTCCTGAAAGAGGAAGTGAGTTACTTATTAGCAATTAAAGTCAAAACCATCGTGTTCTGTCGTCTTGTCTTGCTGTTAAGAATTCTGAATGAGCTGATGAGTGCCGAAGTCCGACATGTGGTTTAGATGAACACGTGTTTATCGAGCGCATGTCATATAAAAGCTTGATGCTTTTGTAGTCAAAAATGCAGATCGGACTTGAGTAAACGAATATATCACAAACGACCAACTTACTCCTCTTTTTATGGAAACAAGTTGTAGGGTCTGGTGGAAAATAGCCAGATTTCGTGTCTCTGTTGTTTAGTTAAACAGCTCTGGTTTACTGAAAGGCAACAGGATATCCGTCAGCATCAGGAAGGACACAGCTAATCAGGAAAACCACAGGCCTCTTAAGTGAGCCATACCACAATCACTGCCCTTTCATACTGGATTGATCCCTATCTGATGGAGGCAAAGACTAATTGGGATTTAGCCCTCTTTTATTAAGCATGAATAAATTCCAAAACTCCCCTTAATGATTTATCTGAGATAAGATTTTATTAGTTTAATGCCATTGTGCCAATTAATCTCATAACAGCCTTTTCTCCTGCACCTCCTTATAAGCATGGTGGGCTGCCTGCTTGGGGACAGGCACTACAGTAAATTATTTTTTGATCCAGCATATATGAGCGTTACTCACAACCTGGACTAATTATAACACTTACATGAAAATAAATATGTCAGATGTGCATGTATCTGATTCAAACTGTGGAAATTAGGATTGTATAAGTAAATAAAAAAACATTCTAAAAATGAATCATTTTATTTTACAATAAAACATTACAAATGAGCAATCTCTCAAAAGGGCTTTGTCAAAGCAAGGCTACCACTTTGCTGCACAAGTTATTTTTGAACTATGTGTTACCACTCATCTGTAATTTTCTAATGTTTTACACACTCCCAATTTTCCCTATTGTAGCTGAAGTCAATTGTCTTGAAGGACAGAATACAAGTTCTTGTGGGTTAAAGGCTTCAGGTTTACCTTTCACTGCATCTTGTAATCCATCAAAAGCCTCATTGCAGTTAGAAAGATAAGCCTACAGGCTAGATAGAATGCATAGTGATGAAAGCCTGCCATCCTTTCTTGGAAAAAAGAACATGGAAAGGAATGCACCTTGATGCTTTAAATGTCTGTGAATGGCTGTTGGTGAGGATTCCATCTGAAATCTCATCAGTACAACTGCACAGTCCTTTTATTCTAAGCGTTCTGACTGGGAATGACTAAATGACTACAATAACCTGACAGTACACTCTTCTGTCACTGCTGAGCAATTTTTCAAACATGCTGCATGTTTCCCCAGGTCATGTAACTATCTGTCTCCTGATAATTTGTTCCTGAAATAACATTATACAGAAGGGGAGTGACAGGTCATCAGTGAGGTATTAGTATAATTTACCAGGAAGCAGTACAAAAAGACGGATTTAAGGCCCCTATGTCATTTACACTCATTAGCCTTATAAACAGACTAGTTTTATTTTGTATTATTCAAATGTAGCTTAGACATAAATCAAGCTGAATGAGGGGTATCATGTTAACATTACTGCATGCACAACACCCTTAAAAAAATAAAAATAAACCATTTCAAGAAAAGCATTCTTGTTAGCCCTTGAGGGAATGCCAACGCTTAAACTGCGCAAATAAACAAATACGTGACTTTGTGCATAAGTTGGCTTTAGGTGATTGTTGTTTGGGTGTGTCAAAGCTTCCTCTATTGCTTGGACTGTTCCAAAAGGAAAGCCTTGACTGTAAGTGGGTCTTAGTGGCTCACCCACTTCTTCCTTTTGACCTAAAACAATGCTTGAGCTTCATTTGTTAGACTATCTCTTTATGTTTTTAAATTGATCACAAAGCATGGCAACACAGCTGACAAAGGCCATCCAATATGTATGAATAGTAGGATCCTTATGACACTATGTCACTTTAAACGCCTACCCACCTGGGGGAATATGAATGCAAAAAACATAAAAGATGTTTTATTTCCTCGAACCTTTGTTTGTCTCACCCCATTCTTCCTTCTTTGGCCCCTTGCTATGCAACCTTTGCCATACTCACCTGCTGAGAAAAAAATAATAAGTCCATATACTGTTCTCTTCAAAGGCCTTGGCCAACAAATGGCTTTGCAAATCCCCCTTGTTTGCCCCTGAGCATGGGCATATGTTTGCCGGGTTCATCCCTTAAAAGCCACATACATCCCGCCATTATGTATCAAACATGCATTTAAAATCCATCAGTCTTCTTAACCTGTCCTTAAATAAGTTCTTTGTATCACCATTGTAATAATATGGCCTGGGGAAACGTTAACTCTGACATGTATGTTGAATGTCGAAGAGGTGAGTTTGGAGCTACGGTTTCATACTAAATAACAGTCTAAATGTAGCTTTAAAGATATGAGCAACTGGCCATTTTTCCGCTGCTGTAGAGTGAAGTCCAGGCAGGGGTATTTACAGGAATGGCTACTTTATGGAGGTTGACTTAGAACAACAAAAGCATTGTGACGAGTGCAGAGCTCATGTTCAAATTTGGCCGGTTTGGCCCTTTCTCAAATTGAAATGCTGGCCAAAATTCCTCATGCCCCCTTGCTATTGTGTCAGTGTAAGAGGAGAAAATGCCAGGAAAAACTGTGGTGATCTTCCAGCTCAGCTGGCCTTCCTGATAAAAGATACTGTATATTATAGAGGCATTTAACTTATCTTTTTGGATTCTTACTTTAGTAGCTCAAACTCAAACTGTAGTATGATAATTATTTGACCTGAGAAGTCACATTTGTTATAACTTGTCTAAGGAATGTTTTGTAATCTTGCTTCTGTTTGTTCCAGCATTAGTGGAATGCATGTAAATGTAATGGCAACGCATCACGTGAAGCAAGTCCTTCGTATCGAGCAGCGTTGCAGGAATATCTTTTAGTTCATTTCGGTATCTAAGCAGCCCCTCATTGTCACACTGTATAGAGTACTGCTTTGAAGGAGGCGTTTTGTGTGTAGCGTTTTGTGCAGGAATGATCTCGGAACACATTCACGGACATTGTGGTGAAATGAAACCAGACTCTTGTACTCTCACGCGTCCGCTGCAGTGGCACGCAATATAATGAGATCCAGTGTGAAGGGCCTGCAGGTGCTTTCTGCCCCCTAATTCCCACACCTGGAAGGGTACCAAAGGGCATGGACACCTTACACGCCTATTCAGAGGCACAGCTTACTGGCCCGGCCCTCTCTATAGGATCCTGTGCCCCACTGGCAGCCTGACAATGAGCATCACTATCAGCGTGTATCTATTCAACCCTGGGCGGGACGCACTAGCCATAAAAGCACCTGTCACTTTGATGAGAGTGATCATAAAACACCATTATAAAACTGTGAAAAAAAAGACATGGAAAGCCTTCCGTTCAAATGCAGCTCTTTAAGCGCTACAAGGGAGCAGGTTGAACTATAAAAACTGCACAAACTTTTTTTGAGGCATTATTCAAGCATTATTTTCTATAAACAGTAAATGATGTACAGTACTTCTAATTTAAATATATTCTTTAAATAATGTTTGCATCGTAATAATAATAATAATAATAATAATAATGCCAACACAATCCATTTTTTCTTGAGGTCTACTTTTTGTACTCATGTTTCTAACCACATAACTATGTAACTGTTTTTACAATAACAGCCCTACATTGTCACGTAGTTTTAATAATGTGGTCTGGGTGCATGCTCTTAAGCTTCTAGCTTTCCTATACCCTTTATATGTGAAATAAAACAGGACATGTTGGTTTGGTTAATAACTTGCAGTCCATCCCTTCTGGCTGGCCTACCCAGACCTGCAATGTACAGTCCCAGCAAGGGGTCCCTTATGCCTGTGCTCTGGGTTCGTCAAGGATTGAAATCATACGACCCTGATGTAGCATGTTAAAGTTGGAAGCACGTACAGAAAATTTTAATACATTTTTTAGACATGTCTAGGGTTGTGAGAGGGATGGAGCTAACCCTCGACAGGGAGCCAACCCATCACAGGACACACACTCTCACCAGGACACTTTGCAGGCTGCACCTAATGGGAAGTGATCCTGGGAATGTGGATGTAAACCTAATGGGAGAACATGCAAACTCCACACAGACAGCAGCTTGGAAAAGATTCAAACACAAAGATGCCAAACACACAAACACACACAGACACACAGACACACAGACACACACACACACACACACTTAACTGTTTAACTAGTTAGTCTCAAATCACTTGCCCACACCCAGTGTGCATGACTGACCCTATGTAAAAAAAATTCAAAGATAAGGAAGTGTCATTTGGATGCAAGGCAATGTATTCGTGCGTGTTGTTTAAATGCACTGTTCTTCATTCCAGCATTGTTCATCTTGTCTGTTCAGCGAAAAATAATTTTTTCTGTAATTGATGGTTTTACTGGTGTTGTTTGTTGCTTCTCTATCTGTATGTGTTGTTTAATAAGCGCATTACTCATAACCTGTTTCACAGAATGTTGACCAAAATAGATGTTGACCAGACATGACCACAGTCTCATAGTCATTTTATGCTGTGGAACAAACAAAGGAGTACTTCTTACAATAGGACAATCAAATACACTTACAAGTGCCATTCTATAGCTTATTATAAAGAAGCAATAGAAAATCTTATATACAAACACAAGCAGCTTGCTCAAAAAAGTCTCGTACCACATCAACCAATTTAGAACAGTCTCTCGTCCAAACATGAGCTAACATGCAAGCGCACGACTGGTAAGGTAGTTGGGTACTCACAAACACAAATGACAGACTTTTAAACTACCACCTGTGCTGGTGAATTTGCAGCATTAATTGGCTGTTGAGATGGCTATTGTGGCTATTGTGAATTTATTGCATTTTTTCAGATGGATGGTTGTTAAACGGCATGTATGGTGCAGGTTATATTATCACATAGCTAGACCAACTAACACAGACATAAGGCTCATGCAAGCTCCACACAGGAGGAGTCAAGTCTCATCGGTGGTCTTTAGCCAGACTAAGTCCAGTGACAGTGACCCCTGTTGGGTTGGCACCTCATTCAGAGTCTGTCAGAGTGCTGTCCGGCATAATAAGGGTTAACGAGAAAAAAGGCATTTACTGTTTTTGTAATTGCTGTAGGCTCAACTATAGTTCATAGAGAAGTTTTTAGCCTGATCTGACCTCTGCTTCTGTTCTGCATAAATGAACAAGGTGGTATGCAAACATTACACACCCGCATTACATACCCACCACATGGGTCTGCACAGTGGACTGGCCTTGTGACCGGAGCTCCTCTGACAGGCTTCAGCAAATCCACTATTCTCTCATTCATGTCCAGTGGCCAAGAACATTGCTCTCGCTTTATGTGAAAGTCACAAGCTCCTTTCTTACTGCCTTCTAAGATTTAATGGCATTCATTCAGAACTTCACAGTATGGCGTTAAGATCCACTGCATACATAACTGTTTTATACATAACATCTTTTAGTTAGAGGTGCAGACAATCTTTATGTGCTGTGATTTCAGAATTGATCAAACTGACTATGGATAAATTACATTAAGGCTGCACAGTGGTTAGCACTGTCACTCCACAGTCCAGAGACATTGCTTTTGTGGAGTTGGCATGTTCTCTCTGTGTCTGCATCACATTTCTTGAGGTACTGTGATATCCTAACATAGTCAAGAGAATGCAATGGGTCAGCTGGCATCTTAAAGTGTTCCAGTATGAGTGAGTGAGTGTTTATTAGTGTGTACCTTACAATGGATTGGTGTCTTGTGCACTGTGCTGCCCTGCACACACAGCCCTGAATTGGATTTGAGTGGGTATCAAAAGTGAGTAAATGTACTACAATTACAAACTGTATTTAGATGCATTTGTTATCATTCATGTCAAATATCCAAAATTTCCAGTTATATCAGTCTGTCCTTGTCAAACTTTTAGCAGTTTGTTATTCAGAGATATGTTGGATCTTACCGGTCTGCATCCATAATCCCTGTCTCATGAACAATAGACAATACACTAGCATATGCTCTGTTACCACACACCACACATACACATGAAGGGTTAGTGTGAATGCTCATTTCTTTCTTTCGTTCTTTCTGTATTTATTTCATCTATGCATCTTAAGCATTTTGTTTTAAACCTTTATATAACAAAAATGTGACTTCATCCCATATTTACATTGAACGCTTCGGGGAATAACTTTACTCTCTAGAGCATTATTATCCTCCCTAAGTGCAGTGATTTTAGGAAAGAATATGACTTGTGGCATCTGAATCCGTAAACCAAATGTTTTTATCCAAACAATGCTTGGATGTTGTAAATATAGAAGCAGTCATGTGTCAACACAGCATACAAAATGTTCTTACATCTTTGTGACATACGGCTTAAAAACTAAGACTCTCCGATTTCAAACAAGACCAAGGTTTATCTGTTTTTAATCCTACTTGGCGATGTGTGTAAAAAACTGACAGTTGATTTAAATTCTTCTGTCCTATATTTTGTCTGTTAACTCTCTGCTTATCCCTTATATTATGCATGTAGCCAGGTGCTTGGGTGGCTCTAATACCAGCCCAGCACCACAAGTCAGTGAGGTTTGAGTTCTCAATATGGAATTCAATTCAAATACAGTTTGTTTAATGTTTGGTTCTATACCTATGACTATGTTTTCCTCTCTAGCCCACATTCTTTCCACCACTGTATTTAATTTGAGTACTTTAGTAGAATTCATAAAAAAATTATGACTTGCCCAGAAACAACGACCCCTTAAAATCCCTTAACCCTATAAAATTCTTTATTTTAGAAACTCAACTGATAGTCTTCATTGGGTAGGTATCTTTATTAAGATATAAAAGTAGCCCCTAAAGTGGTTTGCTACATTTCATTGTGATTTTATATAGTAGTGAAATAAACTGTTATGCCATAAAGCAGCGTATTAAATAAACGTTAGAGAAAAATGTTTTTGCATGTTGTTTTGTTTTGTTGAAGTGTCCCCAAACAAGCACTGACGTCGCAATGTTTTCCTTTTTCGCAATTGAAACTTTATAGTAGGTTGTTCTTTCATAGCTCAAACTGAACCCTACTCAGTAGAACTACATAATTAGATTAGGGCTAGATATACATTCCCTTTTAGGATCAAACTCTATATGGTCAAAAGTATGGAGACACCACTTGTAATTGCTGATCTTAAATGTATAGAATCGCCATAATCAAACAGTGTTAGTTGTTTCACATAAACACCTGAGTGACTCTCAGTATGTTCCTATGACAAATGCATTTTAAGTCAGCCAGATTGAAATCTAAATCACCAATCACAAAACAGTTGCTAAATTAAATCTCTTACATTTTTTTCAACAAAGAGAAAGTTTGAGAGTTAATGTTTTGAAGCAGATACTTGTTAAACATGTTCAATGCAGCAGTAACACTGATAACAACTGCACAATTGCAAAACCAATATGGACAAGATTGATATACTGTATATGCATGTTTTGTAACTCTTTTATGGCATCTTTTCATGGGACAATTCTGCCAATATGACACTTTGATACAATGTAAAGTTGTCAGTCTGCAGCTTGTATATCAGTGTAAATTTGCTGTTTCCTCAGAACAACTTCATTAATGCCAGCCATTAATGCCTAAGCTGCGGGCAACAAAAGTGGCAACAACTGGCAACAACTTTGTGGCCAATGTTTCTGGTCAAATCATATAT
>JAUZST010005949.1:0-15192 GCA_034779995.1 Parotocinclus haroldoi
ACTATGTAATGAATAAAGATTTTCAACTGGAATATTTCATTCATTGAAATCTAGGATGTGTTATTTTAGTGTTCCCTAAATTTTTTTGAGCAGTGTATACCGTCTATATTTCTGCACAGATATGACCTTAACCATCAGATTCCTACAAAAAATGTATAAGTTTATTGGCTTATTTAGAATTTTCTATCATCATCAGTGGCCATTTCAGCGACACACGCACAAGGTCACATCATATTATATATATATATATATATATATATATATATACATACATACACATACTTATTTAGCATATTTAATTAACCCATGTTATTGGACTGTGGGGGGAAACTGGAGTGCCTTATGCAGGAAGGACCAATCCCTCCACGCTGGGATTAAACCCAGGACCTTCTTGCTGAGAGGTGGTGGTGCTACCCACCAAGCCACCCTGCCACCCCAAAACTAGTTAAAGAGAATCAAATTAGACTATTATTATACTATTATACTATTAAACTGATGATTAAAATGATTAAAAAATATACATGGTCATATCTTTATTAAGAAACATGATAAAATGGCAACAGTATGTGAAGCTCTAGGATTAACAGTTAATTTGAAAGTGAAATTAGAGTCAGTTGTCAATCGATAATGACGATCAGGTGTTGTATTTAAAGAACAGGAATTTAATAAAGTCTGATCTTCACAATGCGTTTGTGAAAGTGTATTATGGCACGGGAAAGGACTTCTGGTGACCTAAAAAAAAAAAAGAGTTGTTGAATACCAAATATTCTCTAAAAAGATCTCTAAACTGATCCACAGTTAGGCAGGTTGTGCACAAATGTCAGGAATTTCAAGACCACTGTTACTCAGTTGAACAAATAACCTAAGAAACTAAAGGCCTCCCTCACACTGTCCAATGTTCATGAGCTCACCATTAGGAGAACACTGAACACAAGAGGTGTGCATGGTAGGGTTAATATGAGATTTTTCTCTAGAAAGAGCATTTTTGAATCTGAAAGCACAATGGTGGCTCTAACAAATAATGGTTAAAGAAGAATGAAAATATGATACTACCATCACCAAAAGATATAGTTCTTATGATGGGTTACAGTGTTCCTCTAGACATAACACCTCTTGCTTAAGAAAAAAAACAGAGAAAAAACCAGTAGTCTTGGTTTGTCCACATAATCTTTAGTAAACTGCAGACAGGAAGCAGGTTCTTTTGGAGGGAACTGGCTTTTTCCTTTAAACCCTGCCATACAAACCATACAAATGCCTTTATTTGCTTAAACCTTTGTAACCTTGGATCCATACACACCTCTCTGTTTTGTTGAACTGGTGGCAAGATTACGGTTTGAACTTCCTTGATTTGTACACAATCTGGCTGGTGGAGTTCAAATACTTTACAAATGGTTTTGTAACCATTTCCAGCCATAACATTATCACCAGCATCTTTGTGCCATCAAAATGTCAATTTAACAAATGTCTTCCTGGGACTTTAAATACAACTACTTACACCTGATTCTCATGACACTGACTGAAAACACCTGACTAATTTCACCTTCAAATTAACTCTAAAGGTTTAAATACAGTTGTCACTCATTTGTTATAAAGGACAACAATGAATTACTATATTACTATATAATTATTATAATACATTGCTCACATAAATTAGGGTATAGATATTTAATTATGGGATATTTCATTTTTCAGTTTGATGCGGTTTGTTTAAGCAGTGACCATAAAAATGCATGTCCATGCACATACACCACTGTGCTCCTTCTTGATAACATTAACAAGCTGTTTTTAAATTAAGCATAATTGCTCCATTTACTCTCTCCAATTGAGTAAAATTGTAATGGAAAAGAGAGTTTTGGTTCGTGTCGGTTCGTTTACTGGCTTAGCTCAGGTTCTGATTGATGCTTTATTATTAATATGTGATTTCACCATGTTTGCATTTCTGTCTTTAAATTTGCTTTTTAAAGGTTGGTTAAATATAGTATTAAACATAAATATATAAAATGGGAATGTACCCAGGTACAGTACATGAAGTAGCTGGGCCAGGAATCAACCAAAACAGATGCATTCACCTATCACAATAACAGGTATGCCTCCTTGATTGTGCACATTGTCCATTTTATCAGTTCCATTTACCATAAAGATACACACTGTACTACTACAAGACTGTAGTCCATCTATACACTGTTAGTCTCTTTAGTCTGTTCCCTAATGAAAATGATGTAATCTCTACAGGAAAGTGGCTAAAAGACCAGAAAAAGAACCTAAGACATGGCAAGATAAAGACAATGAAAGTACTGTACCTTTAATAATATTGGCGAGTAAATTATTGCGATCTTGAAGAATATCAATTATTGACCAAAGCCAAGTGCATAGAAGTAAGTGGCACTGATATGAAAATGCAACCTTACTTGAGGTGTCATCATCAGCAGATTTCTTTTCATCCTCCATGTACCCAAAGCTCAACAGCTTGCTCATGTTGACAGGAGCGGATGTTTTTTTAGCATGTGAACTGCTTAGTAGCACAAAATATTGGTTGGATTATTTATTTACTTATGTACCTTCATATTAATATAAATTCTGAGTTAGCCTAACATACAGTACTGTGCAAAAGACAATCACATATAGCATATTGTTGACGGCTGGACTAAAACATTTGGATTCGTCACTCGATATAATACTTTTTTCCACTGAACTTCAATGTGCACACATTCTTATTTTTCACATTCATTACCTTTACTTTTTTTCTTAAATAGAGTTTCCGACAACTTTGTTACCATCTTATATCTTATTCTTGTACAGTTGGAGCAGCCACTTTACATTTCACTATTGTAAGAGCTACAAATGTAGATGTGACAAATAAAAAGCTTGAAACTTAAATAATTTCCAGCTTTGTGAGTTTAAGCACATATTTACATCCTGTTCTGCTTCTGAAAAAGTGGTTGGGCTGCTATCGTTCCAATATGACCATTCCTGATTAAGCTTCTTCGGACTGTAAAAGGGTCAATTTGGTATCCTGATGAAGCTCCCACATGCAAATGTAAGGACATCATAGTTCGTTTGTTTGTTTGTTTATTTGGCTTCTCTAACGTCACTATCGGCATCAATGACCATTTCAGCGACACACATAAGGTTATCTCAAGACTAGTTATATCAAGTCAATGCCAATTTAGAGTAATCGATTAACACAAGTCTTTGGACTGTGGGAGGAAACCGAAGTAACCCCACACAGACTCCACACAGAAATGACCCAGGTCGCTCCACTATAGTATTGATGCTACCCTCCAAACCACCGGACCGCCTGGGAAGTCATAGTAAATATTTGAATTTTTTTTCATTTTCAATACTGCACACATCATTCCTATATATGGTCATTATACCAGTGCAAAAACAAAAGTATATATAATCCAATGACAGCCTAAGACTTTTACACAGTACTGTATGTGTTAATTTCTGCCCAACATGCTGGGGTCTTCGGATTTAGGAAAATCAATTGCTGGCACTTACATCCTTTTATACTTGTTGGCCTCTGCAATTTCATTCGGACTCAAGGAGAGTTTCTGCATCTCGTTGACTGGTGACTGCATGAAAGAGATCACATTACAATAGAGTATCAAGTTTTCTTTTAAAATGGGAATATGAAGAACATAATGGTATGTGATGGTTAAAACTTAAAATGTATAATAAGCAAATAAAAAACAGAAACATACAATAAAATCTTTAATGAGGGCACATTTCACCATTTTCTTTAATAATGAACAAACACATATTGTATGTCCAGCTCCAATGGATACTATTACAAAATAATGATGTAGACTGCTGGTCTCAAGGGCTGAGTATTTTTAATTTTTATAAATCTATTGGGTCATTTTCTAACTTTTTTAGCAACCAGTCATTCCTTTGCTTTTATTGAAGCTACTGGAGCCACCAGTCAAATCACTAAAAGTACCAGTTAAATCATAAAAACAATACAGCAGTTTTAAATGAAACTGAGTAACTGGCTTTATTTCGAAACTCATCTAATTCATAAAACCTATCATTATAATAATAATAAACAAAGTATAACTCTCTAAAAAGAATAATAAAATATGTCTTGGCCTTGCAGTTGCAAGAAACATTTATGAGCTTCCTTATGGTGCAGGAATTCAACAATAAATGTGGTTTAATCCTACTTCCTAGATACGTCTTAGTCTGCCTAAACTAATAACTAATAACCAGTAGACATTTTTACGTCTTTTACTTGAACACAACCATTAATCACTCACAATCAAGGCTGAAAGTGTAAACCTCGTGGCTAACAACTCTAAATGTCAGTGTGTTTCAATTAATGAAAAGAGATTAGATGAAGGTTCATAAAATCTGCTCTTTTCAAAAACAAATGTAAAGACTTGCACACATTTTCCAATATATTTTGTGTGCACATTGACTATTCATTGATTATTGATTTATGTGTTCAATAAATGCATGAAAATACAATACGTCTGTGTGTTATTAGTTTAAACCCATTATGAGTATGTGACTCAGAAACAGAGACTTAGGTAAATACCATAAGTACATATTAAAGCAGTCAAAGTTAGCACATTACTTACTGCTGATCAAGTTGCCAAGACAGATTTGCAAATGAACACAAATTATTCCAATACAAATATAGTTTACAAACAGAACAGTAATATCAGAGACCACTTATGCTGGTAGTACATTTTCACTGAAATTTGAACTTAAAGTTAAGCGCACCTAGACCACCTTGATTATCACCATAATAAATAACAACAATCAAATATGGTTGTTAAGTATAATTGAAAATAATTTCCTAAAACCTGCATTTTAACTTTTTATTGCATAATCTCTCCATTGTTTGTACATTTGCGGAACTGGTGAGGTTTAAAAAAAAATTATAAATACATTATAAAATAAATAAAGTTCAGTATTCAGCCAGTTCTTGCAATCTTTTTAATTACTCACCATGTAAATTTGCCATATTGTCCACTCCTAGTATCAATAAGGCATACGACAATATCAGTGATCTATTTTTTAGCACTGTCAATCCCATTTTCACTGCTTGATCTTTATTAGGAGACCTCTAGGTATACTAATGGTCGTCTATATGCAACGTAGTCAAGTCAGATTTATTGCTATAGCGCTTTCTACAATTGAGCATAGTCTCAAAGCAGCTTTACAACAATATTATCTTAAAAGGCCAGTCCAATTCCAAATTGAGCAAATCTAAGGCAACAATGGCATGGCATGGAAAAATTCCCTAAATGCTGTAATGAAGAACTGGGGGGACATCCTCCTTAGCTTAGATGTTCTTTGAACTAATCAAGTTTATTTTAATAGTAAAACTAAGTAAATAATAGCAGATGAAATAGTAAAAGCAAATATAATAATGTAAATTTAAAAAATATGCATATCAGCAAATATTTTTATTGTGTAACTTTAGGATATTGAGTCCTCAGTGAGAAGTCCTTGAAGGCACGTCATTCACTTAAACCGAAGGATGGAGAGTTATTGCCCTCTGGTGTGGCCCAGTGAGAAAACATCATTATATAGAACACTATTAGTCTATAGAGAACCAAATTGCTGAGGGTGGCAAACGATTTTGGACAGTCCCTTAGATGTTGTGATTATTAATTTTATGTATTATTTGTCTTGTTTTTATTTTGTAAGTGTCTTGTCATTTATTTTGTCTTCTTTACATTTTGTACAGTTTATTATTACTCTGTGTTCGTAGGGTTTCATCACTGTAAAAACTGTCACATAACACACCAGATAACAGATTGGCTTTGCTGTTTGTTCTAAAAATACCTAACACATATTTTGCATCAGTAAGTTATCTTGATCATCTGACACCGATCCATCTGAGGAGTTACCTGGAAATGTGATGCAGCCCAGAAGGTACTCTAACATTTTTTACGTCTGACACCTCTAGTTCATAAATACTTTCTTGCAACTGTACACAGAACTAAATAAGTTAGATTTGACTACAATACCACATAAGGTATTGTAAAGAAAATCAATACACTATGAAGCTGTTTGTCCATACAAAGATCAAATAATTACAATAAATACAGACCTCTCAAAAGGCATAAATATTGAATAACCCAAATAATAATTTTTAAAACTCAAGAATTGATGGAAATAAAAAATTATGCAAGCAAACACAAAATAAAATAAAAAAACTTCCACCAGATGTACACTGAGATTAAATGAGATGAACACATGAATGGAATGCGGTGGCATAACCCATACACTGACGCGGCTGCAGCCTTCACCTTGTCTTTACCAGCCCCCAAGTCATCGTCCCATGGTGCACATTCATCAGTCCCAAACGGGGCCACCAGCCTCTGCGTGGATGCTTTACTTTGGCTGTAAGCACAAAACCACTGAGACTCAAGTCCAAGCTCTCTGTCTGAACGAACCCAGCACTGGGTTACACCGGTCTGGCGTACATTCGTGCTTGAGTTTGTTTAACTAATGTATAAAAACGATTAATCTGTCAACCAACACGGTCTCATGGAAACAGGGACCGGCACTGATTTCTATGGAAAAATATTTTTAAAAACATATATTGAGGCAAAATATATACATCCTTACATTTTAAAAACTGAATTAAATAAAATTTTGTATATTTGTCTTCTCAATTATCATTTCTGCATAACAGAAAATTGTCACGGCATTATTGGTCATATTTGGTAATAAATTAGTTTTATATATTATAAGAGTTTTAGATTTATTCACACAGTGCCTTAAATAGTTTGTGTCATCAGAAATAAGGTAGGACTGAAAATCATGGTCATTGGTTCTCATCAAATTCGGTTCTCAACGCAATTTGACTAGACTAATTTGTCTCAGCTCTCGCCATTTACTTGCACTTGCTTAAACTTTTACGAGTTGAGATTCACAATTCAGTACACAGTGATTCAGTGAGTGAGGTTCAAAATAGCTCTTGAGCATAATCTCTGCTGTGTTTATCGTGTTTTTTTTACAACTACAGTGCTGTATTCTTAGTGCAAATAAGTCTCGATGGGTCCTAAAATGGTTACTGATTGTAGCCAACCACAAGGTTAACAGGCTGCAGTTAGCATTAGCAGCTATGCTAGTGCCTTGAGTTTTGAATTTTGTACGTGTTTTGCATTTACTTTTCACGTTAATTTCATTAATCACTAAATTACATTTCTTTTTGCCTGAACATCGCAAATGTTAGGTCAGACCTGTACAATAGAACTCCATTAAAGCATAGAATTCCTTATACAGTGTGGATTTCCTCAGGGGTCTGGAACATATTCATTTAATTTACATGTTTTCCATATTGTAAAAATGTAGTTTTCGGTGAACGACAAGCCTTCCAGAACGAAATAATAATGAGAATTGAGGTATCACTGTATATGGACTTTTGCGTGCTTCTTTGCATGTCAGTTTATGTCAGCTATGAAACTGCATTATGCCTTTTGGAAGATATAGAAATATAAAAGTACATGGCTTATATTAAAAGCAGTTTAATTACAATGGCGGTATACGCAGTGTAACACATACTTGGGTGTAAAGCATTGTTTAATGCTGAATGGTGCTCCAAGTGGGTAGAAATTAGATTGATTAAAAGCATAATTTGATCTTTCTTGATCCAAAATTGAGCATAGATATTCACTTCATCATAGGTACCTAAAGGATACAGCCTGTCTGGTAACACTGGATGGAGACAGTGATTCCTGTCATCCTGCACAAAGTAATCCAAAAGAGCCATTATTTCGGCTGGTGTCGATTTTGTTACACTTTACAGCCATTTAAAGGTAGGCGTAAATGTTTAGTAGCTACTTGCTCCTATGTACACAGCCATTTGTGTGGTGCAACTCATTTTGATTTTGTAATGCACAAACCTGAACTTAGTACATTAAAACTAGCATATGTTTGAACACAGTTGGTGCAATTGGCTGTTCTTATAAGAGTGTATTTTTTTATATACTGCTCACAAAAATAGGGTATGTTTGAAAAATATCCCATAATAACACATTCCCTAATTTGTGCGTAGTGTAGTTAGTACCATAGTACTATACGCTTTCTCGACAAAAACTTCTAAGGTCTTATTTCGGAGGGGCAGCCTCCATTACGCTCCCCTGAAAACCAGATCATAACAGGGCCTTTTTTGCTTTACATTTATACATCTAGAGTGAATGCAATGCATGCAAATTTCACTTAGACAGTTCCTCCATTGCAAATAAACTCAGTAAAGTCTAGACTTCCAATCACCAATCACTACTCTTGTTGGCAAGCACAGCAGTCAGATGTTTTCTTTGTTGTTGACAATGAGGTTTGCGCACATGTCAGGAGAAATTTTGAAAGATTTTGAGGTTATCGATTGCCAATTCAGACCTTCAGCTCCCTCCAAAAGTTTTTTTATGGGATTAAGGTCTGGAGATCGGCGAGGCCACTCCATGACTACTTTGGCTGTACGTTTCGGATCACTGTCGTGCTGGAAGCCCCAGCCATGACCCATTTTTAATGTCCTGGTGAAGGGTAGGAGGTTGTTACTCAGAATTGTATGGTACATGGCATCACCCATTCTCCCACTGATGCGGTGAAATAGTCCTGTGCACTTAGCAGAAAAATACCCCCAAAACATTAGGCTTCCACCTCCATGCTTGACAATGGGGACAGTGTTCTTTGGGTCATAATCAGCATTTCTCTTCCGTTTCTCAGCGTTTCTCTTTAAACATTGCAGGTTCAGTTAATGCCAAGTGCTCCATTTTTGTCTCATCTGGCCACAGAACCTTGTCCCAATCACTCTCAGAATCATAGAGGTATTCGTTGGCAAACTTTAGATGGACCTGCACATGTGCCTTCTTGAGCAAGGGGGACCTTGCGGGCACTGTAGAATTTTAATCAATTACGGCGTCATGTGTTACCAATGGTTTTGGACTGTGGTCCCAGCTGCCTTAAGATCATCAACAAGTTCCCCCTCGTGTAGTTTTAGGCTGATTTCTCATCTTCATCATGATCAAGGATACCAAACTAGGTGAGATTTTGTATGGAGCCCCAGATTGTATTTCTTTCATTTCCTTACAATAGCAACAACCGTTGTCTCCTTCTCACCCAGAGTCTTACTTATGGTTTTGAAGCCCATTCCAGCCTTGTGCAGGTCTATAATTTTGTCCCTGACATCCTTAGAAAGCTCTTTGGTCTTGCCCATGTTGGAGAGCTTAGAATCTGACTGATTAATTGAGTATGTGGACAGGTGTCTATTATACAGGTAGCAAGTTTATTAGGAGCGTCTAACTGGTCTGTAGGAGCCAGAACATTTAATGTTTGGTTGGTAATCAAATACTTATTTCTCTCTGCAAAATCCAAATAAATGTATATATTTTATACAATGTAATTTTCTAATTACAGAGATATTCTGTCTCTCACTGTTAAAATAAACCTACCCTTAAAAGTACAGAATTATAGTCTATAGTGGACAAACTAAACAACTATAGAATTATACTCTATAATGGGCAAATTTACAAAATCTTACCTTTGATCATCTACACCAGCAAACCAATCGGGAGCTCGGAATGAGCTGCCAGATTTGCAGTCATCATCCTCAGGGTCATGTGACAACAGGCCTATGTTGAAATTGCAAGGAAACTTGGGTCACAACATAAAAGGAAAGCATAAGTGGAAACTGGGGGGGTTTAAAATGGCGATAGTTTACCCCTGTGTCCTCCTTGTTTTGCGAGTTTAACATAGTCCGAATCAGTGGCCTGAATTCCTACTCGTCTGCCCTTGCTTTTTTCCACTGGTGCAGTGTCAGCAGTTTGGGACAGGCCGGGAATCTGTGATGATGGACCAGCTACACCATTTGAATTGGGAACACTGGCTCTCATTCCTGTAATGACAACAGAATTATTCTGTAGTAATACACCTAAATAGACAAAATTAAGGACTACCCTGTGGTTTGAACCCATATGACTCAGGAAACCACACAGCAATAGTAGAAGCTGTTACACAGGGATGTGGGAGCTTCTAATTCAACTGCCAAATACTAATACATTGCGATCAATGCACTCACGCTCTCTGGAGGTTTACACAGATAGCCTTGCATGAGGTCACAAAAAAAGCTTCAAATCTTTTTAACATGACTATGATACTGATGCTGCAACACAGGGTTTGTTTGTATTTGTAGTCTATAGTCATAGTTCTTCACTGAATCTGCTGAATGAACCTCATTCCAGAAAATGGTTCTTATAATGAATATTAGGACAGCAGGAGCCCATTCTCAATATTTCAAGAGGAAAATCATTCTATGTGCATATTAAAAACAGCATACTTTCAGTAATTAAATGTTTTCTTATCCCTAAAAACAGACACACACCCCTACACCCATATACACATGCACATACCCCAACACCCAAACACACAGGCCGACACCCAAACACACAGGCACACACCCCTAAATCCATACACCCATAAACACATGCACATACCCATATACCCATACACACAGCCACATAGACATACACCCCTACACCTATACACTCAGACACACAACCATATAACCCATATAACCCATATACCCCTACATCCATATACTCCTACACCCATATACACACCCTAACAGCCAGACACACTCCCCTACACTCAGACACACACCCATATACACAGGCATACACCCATACACACAGAAACACACTGGAACACACCCCTACACCCATACACACAGTCCTACACCCAGACACACTCCCCTACACCCAGACACACCCCCATATACACAATATAAAACCCTGGAGCTATACTTTTATGTTCATATGAGACATGTAACTGTCAGATGTAATGGTGTTATAAGGTCTTTACATGTTAGCTAGGGAAAGCAGTCAGGATGAAGAAATAACATTGTTTCCGCTATGTGATTTTTGCTATTTGTTTTCTGATACAAGTTACATTCAGATTTAATTACTTGGCCTGCTCGGGATCATCAGGAGATGATGTCGCAAGTGCATTCCTAGTCGCTGTATCAAAGACTGGTTAAAATCTAAGCACCGTCTCGGGGCCTTTCAGCATCTTTACAGCAGGTCTTTATCTAAGACCAGCTTACCCGGTTTCGTACGGCGGTAGTTGGGTTCAGCAGACATGTCTGGTGTGCAGATAGCTAAACAAAATAAACACATAAACAAGTCAAAATACAACAATCAAATAAATATCCAAACCACAGCTTGTAAATTCATATTGACTCGCTAATTAGAAGCGCTAGCGAACACTGCATATTCAGCCAACCGCACCTGAACGAGCTAAATCAAACGCAAGTCATCTGATTGTAGTTTTTAAACACGAACATAAGAGCCGAAACTTTAGAATACAAACAGACGTGTTTAGTGGTTGTATTCGTTATAAACTGGCAGAGGGCGAGGCTTCTGGTCGCCTGGTAACAAAAGCATCAGAAACAGCACGGGCTCTACATAGCGTCACTCATTCAACGACCTACAGCATTCTTAAACCTCAAATACTACAATACGACCACAGTCCGGTTTAAAAGCCTAACATGACTATTCAGTATTCTACCATGGGAAACGATTGGATAAGATTTACCGTGTAGAGTCTCAGCTAGCGGCTGCTCCTGACGTACCTCTACTTCTGCACAAGCGCTGTGACATAAGGGCCGATAGCGCGCAGTGGCGCCACTTACCGACCAATCATGATTGATCATACAACGCTACGAGTTTTTGAGTTACAAAAATACGAAAACCACCGCTACTACTGCTGGTAATCTCACCTTGGCAGACCAGTCTGTTAGACGCCTTGTCTCACATCACTACAGTAATGTTTTAGCCATTACCCACGCAGACACAGGAAGGACATGCAGACTCCACACAGAAAGCACCCTGGTCACTCCACCCTGGGATTGAAGCCAGGACCTTCTAGCTATGAGGCACCGAGCCACCATACTGCCTACTGATAATAATAATAATAATAATAATAATAATAATAATAATAATTATTATTATTATTATTATTATTATTATTATTATTATTATTATTATTATTATTATTATTATTATTATTATTATTATTGTTGTTGTTGTTGTTGTTGTTGTTGTTGTTATTGTTATTATTATTATTTAATTTTATTATTATTATTATTACAAAAGCAAGAATACACTGCTGGTTTTAATATATTGCTATGTTACATTTGTTATAAGTACAAATTAATGAATTATTTTAAGGGAGTATACAATTTACAACTTTGGCTCTAGCGCTTGTGCTTCTGCTACAACAACAACTACTACTACCACTCCTACTAATAATAATGATAATAATTAAAATCAACAGATGCTTTCTATTTTAAAAAAGCAGAGGTAAATGGGTACCTTTAAAGTATAAAATGCTTAACCTTACCACAACTAAATATAATACCGCCACCACTACTACTACTACTACCACCTACTATAATAATAATAATAATAATAATAATAATAATAATAATAATAATAATAATAATAGCAATCTTAGGATTAGCTGCTTCATCCTGGTTGGGAAAATCAATGCCTAGCTGCGAGAACAGGCAACAAGGCAGAATCAACCCTTAAGAGGGGCCAGTACATCATAGGGCACACATGCACTCTCACACACAACTAACACAAGTCTTGAACAGTGGAAGGAGTCTCCACATAGAAACCTGAGGCTGAGATCGAACAGGAAAGCTGGCTGGAGCCAGTGGAGTAATCTCAGTAAAGGAGGTCAATGAGAAAACTTTGACAGGTGCAGAATGCTCTATATAAATCACTGGGACATGAAGGTAGAGAAACAAGCAACCAATGCAGTAATGAAATTAATATTTATGAGGTTCTGAACAGCTTCTCTAGTCAGAACATAATTTTTTTCTGAGAGTCCATGCCTAACCAGCAGCCAGGGCACAATTCAGGAGCAGCCCTAAACAGGGCACCAATCCGTCGTAGGGTTCATACACGCCCACACTAGGTAATCAATTATCGTAATGCATGTGGAGTGGACACTGGGACGACATCACACAGAAAGGACCCAGATCGCTCCATCTGTGATAGAATCCATGACCTTCTTGCTGTGTGGCAACCTACCAAGCCACCGTACCGCATTAATTGTATTTCATATCCACTTTTTTTGTATAATTTAATTTCTATATTTATTGTCATTTATCTTTAGTTAATTGTAGGTTTACTAAAAATACCTTATACTGTCTAATAGGATCTTAAAGGAAAATATATAACAATCCAGCCAGCCTTTTGAAAATTAGCTTCCAGACACTTGGTAAAAAAAACCCACTATAACCTCTTATTAACCAGATAAATTACTTTGAGCAATTTTAATATTAAGCGTATTATCCACCTACTGATTGAATAATCTACAAATGTTTAATAAAACATAAAAAGTGGAAAAAGAACACTAAGGAAGTGGGTAAAATAATTAAACCGTGGCGAAAAACAAAAACGGGCTCACAGCGCGAGCCCTAACAGAAGTAGTGTGATTCTCTGAAATAAAACATAATGAAATAATTAATTACTGGTTAATTTAAAAATATCTTAGGTCTTCACTGAAGGATTCCCCTCTACTATTTCAAACACTCACTTATACTACTTATAACATGTATAAACCATTTGTTTTGATCACATTGTTTTCACAATAGTGTATCATCATCAGTAGCACAAAACCTGACTAGTAAACATCTCATTAATTTTGAAATGAAGTTTTTTGCTGATGCAGTATCACATGTTTTCAGTTGTATGACTCTATGACCAATTCTGGTAGATCTACAGAGAATAGCGCTGACTGTGCTGGGACTTTATTACTCAGGGAGTTTGTATGGTGGCGCAACTTACAGTAAAGCCAATACACAAATGCAAAAGCCCCATGTGGTTTTGCTGTGATCACATGACATCCTTTTCTTGCCTGTCTATTAAAAGATGAGCAGCAGTGCATTTAGAGAAGGAAAAGGAAAGGAAGGAAAGAGAAAAAACAGAGAGATGAGCAGTTCAGTGATGTACATTAAACGGCTGCTGAGGAAAGGCAAAGACAGAGAGGCCTCAAGACAAAAGGTGAGTGATGGCCAGCAAAGGATGTGTAATATATTATAGGTAGTGCAGAACATGATTACTACGTTTTGTGTTTTTTTTTTTTTTTCAGTTAACGCAAATGCACATAACACATAGTTCATCGCATGACCCTACAAGGTAATATTACACTTTCATATCAGTTTAGTTTAAAGTTTTGTATTTAATAGGTGCATTTAGTAAAATACTTAGTGTCAAATTTAACCTTTACATCTGTCCTGTAGGCAGAGTGTTTCCCTGTCAAAGAAAGAAAACGAGCCATTTGGATTTGAAATCAAAGTAAGTCAGCCATCAGCAACTTCAGAATTACATTTCATTAGTTCTTACATTTGAGTGCAAACCTCTGTATTCAGTAATATCTCCTTCTTATAGACATATAATGGGAAGAACAGTAATGACCATGAGCTGGTAACTCGTGTGTTTTCAGTCAGAGAGAACAGTCCTGCAGAAATTGGTGGAGTAAGGACTGGTGAGTTTTTCTCATTATATGTACATGTATGTTCTGTACAAATTGTAAATTTGTGCTTGGAACTTTGTGAAACATTTTTCAATTGTCTAAATTCTATATAAATGTATACAAATGCCTGGTCTAAATCCATGCTTAAATCCCTTCTCCTTGCCCATTTTCCAATACATATATATTGTAAGTATGCACTGTATGTGAACCTCTTGGATTAGCAGTTCATTTGAAGGCTTTGTTTACAATCAATGGGACAACATGCATTGATTCATTTAAGTCTAATCTTCAAAACATGTTTGTTGAAGTTCATCATATAGATATCATAAATTATATATATATATTGCAGACTGTATATGACATATTAGTTTCTCCTCCCTCTGTCTCTGTCACACAGGAGATATCATTGTTAGTGTTAACAACGTCAGTGTACAGGGTTTTGCACATCAGCAAATTGTTGATCTCATTCAGACAAGCTTCTGCTTACTAAGGTAAGAATTAAGTATGACTCATCTGGATAAGAAATAAGCATTCAGATTAATTGTGAACAGAACACATTAATATAACAATTGTACTTCATGTGTATGTTGATTACATACCTTAAAACGAATAAATTCATTGAAATTAATCAACATTCCAAACATTTTTGCACTAAATGGGGGCTTTAAATAATTACTATGTTAT
>JAUZST010005950.1:0-15192 GCA_034779995.1 Parotocinclus haroldoi
GTGTGTGTGTGTGTGTGTGTGTGTGTGTGTGTGTGTGTGTGTGTGTGTGTGTGTGTGTGTGTGTGTGTGTGTGGCCATATGTGGCCATGTGTGTGCGTGTGTGTGTGAGTGTATGAATAGAGTATAATGGGATTGATTATTTTACCAAGTCTCTGTATAGGCAGAGATTCTACTGTGATCTGTGTGACCTCTCCCACTGTTCCACACACAACCTCCCACCAATGATCCAAACAATAAGCACACTCCTCTTGCTATTAATACATTTACTTAGAGACACAGTTCTGTGTTCATTCTTTTTCATAGCCAATTCTGTTTATTACTGAACTAAGAAACGTCACAGGACATTAATACTGTGTGTAGGAAATAAAGGCTTAATAAAGCAGAGAATGGAAACACACAACATTGCTATCATATCACTGCAATTAGTGAAGAGAATGAGCTGGCATATGGTGTCAGAGTTTCCACAGCTCTACAGAGCCAAAAAATATCCATTCTAAAGAGCTAGGGTTTTTTGGTGCATGGATTTTGGATTACCATTTAACATGCTCATTTGTAAATAATTCAGTTGAACAGAACAGATAAGCAAGAGATAAACATTGCTGAAACCTAATATACTCTAGATATAGCTTATGGATAAACTAAATGTGAACACAGTTTTAGACACTGAGAAAGGACAATAAAATGTTTTATAACCAACAACAAACAATACTCTAGGGGTCACTACATATGATAGACAAACTTGGAGAAACCAGTTCTTTGTCATTTGTTAAAGGTGGACATTATCCAGAAAATCACACTCCTGAGACCAGCTTGGCCTCTTCCCGCAGTGCATCCTGGTATCACTTGCCTAGGTAAATGTAAAAACACATTTTTAACCATCCACATGATGGAAAAAAATGAGACTCGTTGGACCAGAATACCTTTTTCCTTTGCTTCAAGTTCCAGCTATGACAGGCAACTGTCCATTGTACCTGTATAATGGTGGAAAGGGGTAAGTATGGTGAGCACTCTGCCTGGTCTACGACTGGGCAATCCCATGCTCATCCGGGGGCACTACACCGTATGTTGATCCACTTACTCCCATAACCAGCATTAAAAATTTCTGTAACATGTTCCATAGTCTTCTTTCGATTTGGACCAGATAAGATAGGATTAGTTACATCGATGATCCTTTGTCTTCAAATCTCTGCTGCCAGGTGGTTTGTTCATTCTTAAAACTACTGTTAGTATTCTCTCACCACTGCTGAATAAGAACTTCCTACAAGCATTGTTGTTTAGGAGATGTACCAGCCCAGTTCTCTGACCATACTGATTTGTCTCTTATTAAAGTTGCTCAGGTCTTTATATGTACAGTATATAGTAATAGTAAGTAGTGTACATTGCGTGTATAACATGTATTATGTGAAACACTATTGATATCTGACTCTGAAACATGGAAACTTTGTTAATTAGCTCCATAGAGATATGCTTCATATTATGTATGACTTTATATGTTATTCTAATTGGTGTGTGTGTCTGTAGCCTCCCAACACCAAACATAGTATACAGTGCTGTGTGAGAACCTATGTCTTAACGCAATATAAATGAAGCAGGATTCAGTTCTCATGTGCATTGATGGCTCTTGAAATATTAAATTATAAATTTACAAAAAGGAGACATCGATTTATCTCTCATCCTGCCTCATACCCCAACAGACACACATACACAGACACTCACACACCTTTATCACTTAGTACCTATAAGTGCATCAGTAGACACCAAGGGTAAAGTGCACTTTATCAGATTGGGTTGAGGGCAGAAATAACACCAAGGTGTGCACATGAGGCAGGTATGAGAGCCAGAGTAATATTAATTACATAATAAACACAGAGTATGCAGGCACACAAGCACACCTTTAGTGTCCCTCCACCCCACTTCAATTCTTTATATTCTGTGTTTTCCAGGTGCACTTGCAAAGGTGTGCTGCAAACATTTACACACTCACAGAGAGGGAGAGAGAGAGAGAGAGAGAGAGAGAGAGAGAGACTGACAGTCTGCTGAGGCTGCACTACACACAAGCCTCCTGCCCCCCAATTGTTTTCCTCCTGGGACATGCAGACTTCTTGAAGGATATCCCTGCTAGCTCTATCATGTCTCCCTCTCTTCATCTCTTCCCTTTTTCTGCTCCTAAGCCCTCTTCAAAGGTGCCGGTGCAATTTGAAAATAAAGGACCTTGGTTGTGGGCCCCTTTCATGTTGCGAGTCGTCTTATTAGGTGGATGTTTTCCAGTCCGCGCCCCCTTGATTCGATACAATTTTCTAATGAATGTCCAGGTCTTTGCTCATTCCGGACATTAAGCTGCAGCAAGTGGCACAGCAGAGAAGAACTAAGGCTTCAATCAGATACTTCTACTGTGATAGTGCTGTTACAACCACAGGTGTACATATAGAAGAAAGAAACACGACACATCCACTATTTCTTATTTCTTTTTTGTAATTTTATTACAGTTACAAATCTAATCCCTTTGATGAAACAGAAGTGGTGCAACTGGTTAGCGTGGACGCATCACAGCTCCAGAGATCCTTGGCTTGATCTTGACAATGGACTCCACCAGTGTTGGGTTTATAATTCCTCCCCTTATTTGCAAGGGTTTTCTCCAGTTTCCTCCCACATTCTAAAGGCATGCGTTAGGTTAATTGGTTGCTCTAAATTGGCCCAGTGTGAATGCGCCTGACAGTTATTAATGTAACCTTCTCCTTTTGTGAATAGCCATTGGTGCTGATGTGATGTTAGACAAACAAATTAAAGAGAATAGATAATAAGAATCTTGTAATTTTAACTAATTTAGACACAGAATTTTCTTGTTGCATATCATTATTTTATAATTTCTTTGACTGATTGCATTTCACCTCTTTTTCCCTCAAAATATAATTGTTGCCATTTCCACCAAAGTGGTACACTAACACATTACAGGTGTTATCCAGGTCTTAACACTTGTTTCTTCCAAGGTCCCTTTTAATCACAGCTCCTACAGCATCACTCAGAAGATCAAGGTACTTGAATGATAACAGCTCCTTCATTTGTCTCTGATTGTTTGAGGAGAGAGGAGTGACATCCTTCCCACACAGAGAGAAGGGACAATTATGCTCTTCGGGAATCCTGGTCACAGATGCCTTGCATCTTCGGAGCTCAATCTGGGAACCTCTGGATAAAAGGTCAAATGCTTTACTGCTTTACTTATTAAACCTATTTATTTTATTCAATAAATAAATAAACAGAAAACAAAGCAATTTGTGGATTCTAATCCTGATTATATATGAAAGTCTACATTAAATGATGTGGGTCCCTTGACTGGTATGAGGTAACTTGACTGTACTTTTAGTGTTAAATGTAAAGACAATTCCACTCAATGAACAAATAAATGTGTAACAAATATAAAACACATTTTGATTTAACACTACTGACAGCTGGCATTGTTTCATTATTTTGTTAACGGTAAAAATTCTGACAGTGATTGAAATATGTAAGATAAGTCAAGGTATGATAAAGTTACTTTCAGGTAAAAATATCTGGTATCTTGTTTCCCTATTTTCACTACCCCTACCTACTTCTGTTGCCTCAATTCCCTTCCTCTTTTGTCTCTGGTCAAGTGAAATCTGCCATGCTCCTTACAAATCTCAAGTGGTACTTGAAGTGTGAGAAGACAGAGGATCGTGCCAAAGTCTTGTCTGTATATGTGTGTGTTTTTATTTCTCTTTGGAGATGTGTTCCACATGTCACAGCTTTTGACACTGAACCAATTATTTTCTGTCCCAGTATTAGGATATTAGTATTAAGCATACCTGCTTTTGGAGTCTGAAAGAAATAAAATAAGGGAACATGGGCCTTTGGTTAGGAATTGACGTCTTGGCAATATACATTATGATAAGTCACTGTAAGAGTACAGGGTGTCAAAGTTTGCCCCACTTTGGCAAACACATGCTTACACTGAATAGATGTACTGTAATGTGGATAAAACCTGGGCTCTTTGTGATTCGTATAAATCTGAAAACATCTTTTCATGTGCACTGGTTGGTGAGTATTACATTTATTAAAGTATGACTTACTTTATACCGTTCTGATGTATTTATCCGTTTTGTAATATCATTAATATTTTACTATATTTTGGACATTATCATCATTTAGTGTTAATTAACTTTCAGTTCATTCAGACATACAACAAAAATAGCATCACATTTGTTTAGAAAAATGTCATAAAGGCCTACTTCAATGGGAGAGCAACTGAGATGACACTGATGGATGAGCAATGCCTCCGGAGTAAAGTGGAGAACCCCCTCATCAACCAACAAATTCCCTGGCACTGACCAATTGCATCATTCCTGCCTGACAAATGACTATGGCGTCCCAAATCCTGCAGCAAGCAACCTTCGAGAGGAGAGGGCAACCTTAATGACCAGCTCTTCCTGTATCACATTCATTTCCAAACTTGCTGTTTCAAAACGCGCTCCACATTGTACATAGCCAAATATGACACCATAGTAAAACTTGATGCATAGCCAATACTCTCAGTTAACTGCCTTCGTTCGTACGAACTTTCTGCCTAATAAGACAACTGCAAGGCTCTGTTATTGGGTCGATTTTTCAGAGCTGTTTGCTGTAATGTTGCTGCCCGCCACGACTCCACCTAAATAAATAGTGTTTCATTTCTTGAAGCGGTAATTTCCATTGCTCATTAGAGAGCACGGCAGCAGCCAGGCCTGCTGCTGCAGGGTCACTGGAGGCAGATCAGGAGGTAATGAGCACAGGAACTAAATATTACAACTACCATTTAGCATTCCCAAAGCCCACCATTACACACACTTAACTAATGCCGCCAGTTTTCGCAATTATCTCCTCCTCGCTAGCTTTTAACGGCACCAAATAATATGAAGCGATAAAATTGGGAAAATGTGATGTATGATCATTTGTTGTGATGCGTATTGTGCATTTGTGTGTGCGCAGGAGGTTTGGGGGAATGACGGTCCCTAATTGTTTTGTTCTAATGATACTGTTTTTATTTAATAACCAACACCTCGAAGCTAAAGTCGTAGCCTACAATTCCAGTAAATTTTCTTTAAACAGTTTTATTGAGGGGGTGGGATAATGTAATTTACTGATGTTTAGGTGAACATTGCACAAAGTTAACAGTGTAATGTTAGCCGCTGAATTTCAATAGATTTTCGCTTGCTCGAGTAATTTTGGAACTAGCCAGCACTCAGCAACAGACACTGACACATCCATGTGTGCACAGCGAGCAATATTTATCAGTACAATTAAGACAAAGCCATAGAACTGGCCCTATCTAACATTCCCTACAGAGAGAGAAGCAGTGGTGGCCACACAGCTGTCGTATCTGTTTCCAATAGGAGCCTTCTGTTCTTCTCCGGAGTGCTATTGATTGGCCACTGATGGCACAGCAGCCAGACACAAAGCTAAACTAATTAAGATGTGAGCTGGAACGCAGGCTCGGATGTGGACTGAGCGCACATTCAATTATCATGTGGGCACAACAATGTCCAAGCAAACACACCTACACACACATACACATACACAAACATAAAACCCTACAGCGAGACTGAACGGACATCAGCCACAGTAATTAAGGACCTGAATACATACCACTCAAAATGAGGTATAAGGTACTGAACAAGAAAGGATGGCAGTATATACATACACACAAACAGGACACTTTATAGAGCACCAATATATAGCAGCAAGCTATATGTTCCATTATTGATCTGTGCTGATATATGCTTAGAGCTCCAGAAAAGGCAGAGGGGGAGAACAAGGTGAAAAATCACGTCAGGAAATTAAATCTTATCAAATCAGGAACTGCTAATCTATAATGCAAAGTGCTTTCTTGTGACACATTCTTAAAATGATAGAGTATATAGGCTGTTAACTGATATAATATGGTCATAATGAATCATTCTAACCTTTTCTGTATATTTGAAAAAGAATGGAAAATAAATACGCTAACAATAAAAGCAGCAGAATGGTTGTATCTTATTTTTTTATGTCTAAATTAAGCAACCTATGTGAGCAAACTACAACCCTGATAATCCATTCTTATTGAAATGTTGAAATTTAGAAAAGCATTTCGCAAAATATTACTTATTATTACCACATACTTATTTAAATGTATTAGAAACTGTTAGAGTCATTCTTTACTCATTATTTAGAGATTTACAACAGTCCCCATAAGGAAGAGACACAATAGATACTACTGGATTACAATGTTGTGTTCCTCTTTTATACTCTCTACATAGGGGAACTCACAGTTTACAGTGAACAGCTCTATGAATTCACTGAACATGACATGCTCTGTAACACTGCTTCTGAATTAGACAGCCCTAGCAGCAGCATGTGTTAATCTGTCTTGTTCCTACACCTGGTATGGCTTTAGCCTGCTGCTAAATGAATGGTGTATAAGGGGTCGCAACCCCTGACCTGGGACAGTCAGTCTCATTCCAGCCGAGAACACTTGTAAAATGGATCATGAAAATGCAGCTCCACTGCTACTATACTGGTCAAAAAGACAAAATAAATAAACCACAACACAACACGCAGTCTTTTGACCTGTGTTCCTCACACTTATTCATGATATCAAAGAAGCTCTGGAAAGGTACAAGTCAGGAGCAGAATACCAAAGGATGTTAGGGCCTTAACTATGTCTTTGAGTACTGTTTAGCACATTATTAAGACACAGATGTACAGTAAGTAAGTATATTGCACCATTAACAGCTTGCTTTAATTAATCCAGTAGATGATCAAGCCAGAAGGGCTATTGATGACAGAAGCTACTAAAAGGCCAGTGGTCATTTTCAAAGTCTTACAAGTTTTCATCTCATAGATTGAATGACCTGTCCATGTGACAATAATCTCAAAACCTTTACACAAAGGTGGATTGTGTGGCAGGATGCCACAAAAGAAGTCTCTTTTTAAAAAGTTTACCATACCATGGGGGTACTCACAGTTGCCTTGTAAAATGCCAGAGCAAGATTGTCCCCCATCCTCACTCCCCTGCAGACCTGTGCTCACACTGCACTTTTGTGCGTTCTGTGCCCAATTATGTTTACATCATCACAATTCTTGCGTTGGAGAGCGCATGCACAGCGCAGTGGACTTCATGGTCATACTTGCTTTGTTGATTTTTGTTGGACTTGTTTTGGGCACACTGACACACAGCCATCACATATGGCTTATAGATATAGTGATTATGCAATGCAGTTATTTTCAGCTAATTTTAAGAATATTGTTACGGATTCAGCTGAAATTGCGTTCCATTCTTTGGAACATCAACTTGCATGAGTACACCCTGACTCCCATTAGTGCTTCTGATGCCTTGTGCCTAAAGTTTTTATGGTCAGATGAGATTAAGGTTGAACGTTTTTGCTTGTAACACTGACACAGAGGCAGATTAAAATATCTCTGAGCCTGGTGTTTAGACTAAAGTTTATACTTATTCTAGGAGTTCAGCCCAGGTTGACATTTAAGAGTGTCTGCATAGGGTTAGATTCACACAGGCCAGTACTACTGTGAAGAAAATGGGAAAAACCCAAGAATGTTTATCTTCAAGGCTGGGTTAGTGAACAAATTTTTACTTATTATGATTGTCTCTTGGAGACACACAGACACACTTATAGAAACAACACGTACTGTATTTATACAAAGGGACTGAACAACTTGTAACTTAATACCAGTAACAGTTAAACAGAGAATTCACAATCAGGACAACTGATTGTGAATCCCTGTGACCAAACTGTCAACGTCAAATAAAGCTGGTCTGGATAAAAATATATGAGATATTAAACAAACTCTTACTATAACAAATTGTTTATGGTTCCTTATACTACAGTTTCAAATAGCTCCCTTTTCAGTTTGTCAGTCAAGTATTAAAGGAAACAAACAAACTGGCAGATGTAGACTAAAAAACTACAAAGAGCTTCAGATTAATGCCTCCCACTCCATTTCCAGCCATCAAGATCTCAAAGATCTTAAGTCTCAAATACACAAAAGATCTGTGCATTCTGAAATGAAAGATATGACATGTTCAGGCCTTATTTGTTAATGACTAAAAAAATAGAGTGTGTTCAGAAGCTACATGTTCACACATCTTTGATCACGGTCTGTCTCTAGCTGTAATTGCCTACGTATTGATGGCTTCTCTTTTCATTAATTACTCAGGCTCATTTTATGTGTGTCAAATGAGCAGGCCTAATTGCCACTGCCTGATAAGATTCCAAGCAAACATGGTAAATAAAAGAAGAAGCAAGAACAAAGCAAAGTTAAAATATTCGACAGTGCAGCCCCATTGTCTGCTGCATAATTTCAACTAGGCATACGGGTTCGTGGCTGTTGCGGGCTCATCAGGTCGGTGGGGTGCTAAAAAGTTTTGCACCCAAGTTCAAGCTCTTTAAATAAATACTAACACGTAAAACATTTCTTAATAATTTGAAAACGTATTCCATTTAGACCTTGTAGACCTGCGTTGTCTGAGCTTAAATTCTGCCATTGGCCATTGTATAAACTCTGCTTGTCACTTTTACACTGGCTTTGCAGAAATGTGGAAGCACAATGGTCACGCTCTTTCACTCTTTCACACATTCTCTTTCTCTCTGCCTGTATTTCTGCAGATGAGTGATATGAACACTGCCATCCATCATCATCTCAATTCCACAGTTTTGAGCGCACTTCACCCTTACGTTTCTCACCATGACTACCTATGACATCTCCTGTCAGACAAGTCTCAGGTGAGATATACAGCTCTGAGCCTGGCGAGCAGCTCAACAATGTTCACCTAGCTCTTACAGACTGTGTGCTGGACGAATTAGGACCAGTTTGTGCAAGTCAATGGGTGGGAAAGGAGATAGACAACACATCCTCCAAGTCATTTATTTCAGATTTGGACTAGTGCATAGCAGTTACTTTGTTGTCCAACGTTCCAAAACATTCATACTTATGCTAATGCTTTTTGGCCGTTCCTCATGAAGCAACTCCATGAAAAGATAGTATGAATGTGTCATTGTATAATGCCATGAGATAAACTGCACATGGACCCACACCAGGAATGACTGTTTACTAAATATGATTGAATGCTTTTAAAATCCACACTTCTTGATACTTTTTAGATGCATACAAGAACTCTTTGTGTGCATAGGCACACCCAGTCATGCTTACAAGCATTCACACACACATACAGATAAACACCCATGCACAGGCTCACACCCCCTCTTGCTGTCCGACACACAGCACAGACCTTCCTACTATTGTCAAGGCTGAGACCGAGAGCAGCTTTCATTACACGGGGTCGATTGTAGACATTTCCGGAATAAATTATAAAAAGCAACACCAGAAATTTACACACCCTGCCACCAGCCGCCGGGCACCTCAACTATACAGCTGTTTGTTATGTGGAAGGTCCGTGTGAAGAGAAAAAAAAGGACAGGAGTTTAAAGGGGTAAAACGAATGGTGTAATTGCAGAAACAAAAGAAAAAATCACTGCATGTTTGCTGTCAGCCTGAGGTTTCTGGAAAGATTCAGAGCCTTTGGCCTCCCTCTGAAGTCACTCAGTTGCTGTTTTCGATGTCTTTGCCTTTTCTCCCAATAAATTTCACACTGTAACCCTTAACTTTAGCCTGCCAGAAAACAATGTTCTTTCAAAGCATCTTTAAGCAGTGAGCAGTCGCTGGGGTTACAGCATATTGGTAAAATGATGGATAGATATATGACTGGATGGATGGGTGGAAGGAACCTGCTCTCTGGCTCTTCTCCTCACACACTCACTCACTTGTTTAGGCTGTAATGAGGCATGAGACAGGCTGCTGAATGTCTCAGTCTCCTTCTCCATCCATTTCATTCCATCTGTCTTAGCATACGGAAGGGGAGCTTGTTTAAAACGACAACACTCCATACCGCATTTATTGCTTTATGTACTTACATCATTCAGTTACCCAGTCGTACAAGATTGCACTTCACGAGTGGAGCTGTGTGAAAAATTAATAAAAAAATCTGAATCTTGTCTTGCAGATATAATAACATGACACTGTCAAAACATATGCATTTACTGCTCCCCAGTTTGCATTCGGTCAGTACACATTGATTTGGTTACAGTCACATAAACTATATAAATATATTCAGTATAATATTTCATGTAAAGCAGACACTATGACTCTACATAATATTTCCATCTCTACTAACGATTCATTATGAAACATTTTATGCCAGACAATACAGAATATCTAGCAGATAACTGGACGTTGACATCCAGCTATAAACGAGTTGATATGTCAGTATGAGCGATCCATCCCCCGTCTGGCTATAGATTGGAGTTTAGGGGCCTGCTGCACGATGAAGGCCTGCTGACGACGGGTGCTGCCATGATGGATAGGTTCCCGTGGAAACGTCCGGCCTGCCCCACATCCCAGCTGACCTGAACAACATCAGGGAGCCTCTATGTGCTACACACATCAGTACACCAACACAGAACTCTATGCACAACTATACCATGGTGTCCATACAGAACATTGGAATTCCTTTAGGATTTAAAGGAGGGATGCATCATTTTAGTCTTCATACTTTTGCAGTCAAGCAGTTATGTGCTTTACCAACTGAATTATGTTTTCATTAGCCGGGGTGGACAGACAGCAGGTTTGGGGGTCTAAGGCTAAGATCTAACAACACAGCTAAGCTCCCCTTCCTGCACACACACACACACACACATATTCACACACACACACACACACACACACACACACACACACACACATGCACACATACGCGCACACACACACGCACAATCTTATGTGTTAGGCATCTTTCTGTCAACAAGGAAGCTCTGTCAGTAACTTTTTGTTTTTGGATCCCCCTCATGTCTTCCTGTAGGTGATGACAGGGCTGATGGGGTGACTGTTGTTTTTGGAGCAATGGGATGGAGCAAGCAGATGGAACAGGATGGGGGGAAAAGTGGAGAATTAATCAGTGGTTATACACTTTAATCGTGGCTCACTACCACTAATGGCATTTGGGTGCAATGCAGCAGTAAAAATGACCAGCGCTGTAATTTAGGATTCATAATGTCTAAATTGAGCCAGATCTAACAATTTACAAAGCAAAGCAACACATTTTAACAACATATATTCTGTAATCTAGTACATTATCTATCTTGTGCATATTTACAGCTTAACCATTTAGAATGTTCTATATTTCTTCATAAACACAATGCAAACCATCAGATTTTCTGAAACTAGGTAAATAAAACCTAGTTGCTCAAATTGGGAGAAAATGTAGATCATTTATTTATTAAATGTATTAATTAAATTTAGAAATATGATTTAATATACCATATCTGTGTGTTGCAAAAGTATGTGAACTTATGGGTTTAGCAGTTTAAAAAAGAGTTGTTTATGCTCATCAGGATGGAAGAAAACGCCAAAAACATCTCTAAATAGTTTGGTCTTCACCAGTCCATGGTCAGACAGATTTTCTGAAGACCATGTTTACCTCCTGAGTGGTAAACTTCCAAAGATGAAACAGTATGCAAGGTCACAATGAGAACCAGAGTTACTTCTAAGCAACTAAATGTCTATTTTACACTGACTAACATTAATGTTCATTTGAACAAATATGCTGCAAATGGGTGAGCTGCAAGGATAAAGCCACTTCTCTCCAAAAAGAACACTGTTCATCGGCAGTTTGACAGGGGCAAGCCAAAGGCAATTGGAAAAAAATTATATAGACGGATGACACCAAAATATAACTTTTTTAAACTCAAAACTCAATTTCAGAATTAGAATCTTACTACATCTGTGGAGGTAATATCATTGATTGGACCAGTTTTTTTCTGCATCTGGGCCAATATGGCTTTCTGTTATAGAATCATTAATTCTAAATTATACCAGAAAATTGCAAAGGAAAGTCAGGATATCTCACAACAATTGAATCTAAAAAATGCAGGTCTTGCAGCAATACACCAACTTAAGCACACTAGTTGTTTAGTTTACCGTAAAGAATTGAGTAGAATTGACATGATAACACCGAAACCAAGCAGGTGTGCTGGTTAAAATAGTGTTCTAAGTGAGACCTTCAGACTGAAATAATATAAGAGTTGAAAAGTGAGATATGTTCTTTGCTTGTTGGCCCCTAGCTTAATCTTTTTCATGTTATACACTAATTTTTTTTCTGCTACTCTCACAGTTTCTCTAACAAAAAAACTGAAGTAAAGGAGAGAGGAGAAAGAAAAAATAACTTCGCTACACCACTTCTGCCAAATTTATGTTATTTTTCCAGAGAATTCAGGTCACAAAAATTTCCTGCATTTGTCCATGAGGATCTCAGCAGCACCATATATCATGTGGGTCTTTTATGAATTTATTCCTCAACCCAAGCGTTGCTTGTGCCTGCTTTTCCTCCACTTTCTCCCCCTCACTCTTTTTAGGTTAAAAAAAGGAAGCAAAGCCACATAAATCCTCTGTCCTTTCCAAGGTATTTTGCTAATTAACATTACACTATTCTTGGACACCTAAATGATGATGCATTAGATGGGACACAAAGCCACTTATTTATGATATCTTATTTACAATTCAAAACCAAACTCTAAAAGTAAATGAAACCAGAATAAATAAGGCACCGAAACCAAACTCACAATTACAATTGGGCAAAAACTGGCACAATAAAAGGCAGCAGTATCCTTCATTCATTTTTAATGTTTCTCCTCTTTTAAAACTCTCTGACTTTGACCTCAATAATACAGGACACATGCTGATGCTATATCTGTTCCTCTCGTACTTGCCTGGCCTAGTAACGTATGAGGCTGAGACCAACCAATGCAGATCATACTGTGGACTGTGTCTGATCTGAATTTATTATGATATATATGATATATTATATTATACCGACATAATTTTATCTGAAAATATAATATTTATAATGTTGTTCCACTTGTAGATAGTTTTAAACACTATTATTCAAAACAACCCTTGTGATCTTCACTGCAATAAGGATCGCACGCACCCAAATATTCTCACACACAACCTCATGTGTACCCTCTGCTTTCATGAAACATGCACAGCTGAAAATATCAAAAATTCTATCCACACCCGCATACCCACACATACAGGCAGGCTACAGGGAGCTGGGTGATGCTGTAAACATTTCATTGTAATGGAATTTGTAATTTCATGATGTAGTAACGTAGAGGTCAGGAAACAAGAGTCTCAATAAAGCAGGCCATGTTGTGGCCATGAATGACATTAGCCTATCTGCTCTGTATTCCTCCCGCCCATCCTCCTTCATGACATTTGTTCCTATCATTCTCAGCCCTCATTACTAGCCTCATTTGTGAAAATGGCTGTGCAAATGTAAATCTTGTGTATAATTTGTTTGCCTCTGAAATCCCAGTGCAACCCTAAAGAAGAAGTAAGACTTCTGACAGCATGTGTGACTGATCAGTGATGGTCAGTAATGAGCAGTCACAGGCCCTTAAATTTGGCCTGCCCCCACAGTCACATCTCCCTCTCTGTGTGAGCCCATTAAAAGCACCAAGCGTGGCACTAAATCAGAAGGAATCAGAGGTACACGGATCTGGAGGCTTCATTACACACACACACACACACACACACACACACATACACACACACTTACATCTCCACACACATACACCAGCCAGCCAATGTCTGACCATGCTTCCCTTCAGACACGCTCATCTGTCACTAGAAAAGAAGCACAGATAAGGGGATGAGAGGGAGTGTGGGTGTGAACACAGATGCTTATTAATACAAGCGAGTGCAGGGTCGATAAAAGGCTGGTGTGCAGCTATCACAGGCCTTTTATGGCTTAAGTGAGCCACCGTTAGCTAACAGTCATCAGTCAAAGAGGAACACATCTCGGTAATAGAGCCAGATCTGCTCTCTATTTGAGAAAAGAGTGCTGAGAAAAGGGTAAAGCCTGGGCTGAGAGCTCCTGCTGGGTAATGTAGTCCTCAGGTGGACAGAAGGCTTAATCTTATACTCAGGACCACCCCTTACAACCCCATCTGCTTGAACTCGATCGCTTTTCCTCTCTACATACCAGTGATGGCCACACAAGGCACCTTTCACAGCCTCCAGGGTGACCTTTAACCTCACTTCCTGGCTGAAGTCAGCCTAAACCATAAACATATGAACAGACCAATCAATTTATTACAGCCAAGGGATGAGAGGCAAAAAGGCCCAGTCACTTTCCACGTCCAACATCAAATTAATAAGATGATGAGAGATGATTACCAATCAATCACCTGGCCAATGAGAAACTCACTACAGACTATTGCTGTATCCAGCAATGCTTCATCACTTCCTGAAGTCACTCAGAGGAAGAGTATATTTCGAAGGCTGCACCCATGAAAATGTCATAATATATCCATGCCTATATGACCCTTAAGATCTACCATTTAAGGCACATTTATAAAATCCCTTATCCTTCACAATAAGAAGTTATTGAAGGAGAATCTCAATAGGAGTTGAAGGTTGGCTTTTTAATGCTGTGCAAAATTATTCCTACAAAATTACAGATCGATCGATCCTGTTCTGCATCCATGCATGCTCATTACTCATTCACTTTATTTGCCTGATCATTTCTTCCTTTCTTTCATCTGTTCTCCATCCAGCCAGTATCCTAAAGGTAACAGCACTTAAGGCTGCGAGCAATTATGGAAATAGGGGCCCAGCGTCTCCCCAAAGCGGCACAGGCTTGACGGCTAATCGATTTGTGCTCTCCTGAAAGCAGCACCACGACCTCTGAACCCTGTAAGCCGGGTGTCTGACAGGTGACAAAAGGAGCACTTTATTTGACTGAATTAGAAAATTGCACGCTTTCCATTTTACCCAACATAGGAAAGAGAGAACCCCTGTTTTACCCCTGTGTCGTCTCTCGAACAAATACATGGACAGAATAGAAGCGCTCTAGCAATACTGAAGCAAAGCAAATGTAAGAATTCTCTTGAAAGAGTTTATGAGCCAAATATTTTTGCTTGTTTCCGTGCTATTACTCCACTTTCAATATAAACATTTAATTTGCGACTTCAAAGATAAAACTTCCACCTGTCAGAATCAAAGAAATAACACATATGGTGATATTGCCATCTGTTCAGACGTTTACCCTACCACAGTATGACATGTATAGTCATACAGAAGAGTGTA